>PVJN01029205.1:0-26612 GCA_004026805.1 Lasiurus borealis | reverse complement strand
CCATAAAATTATTTCCGTTGCTACTTCATAACTGTAATTTTGCTACTGTTATGAACTGTAATGTAAATATCTGATATGCAGGATGTATTTTCGTTGTTACAAATTGAACATAATTAAAGCATAGTGATTAATCACAAAAACAATATGTAATTATATATTGTGAAATATTTATTTCTAATTACAAATAAATGAAATTTTTGTCTTGAATCATGGTGTAGCATGGGTAGCAGTCTTCATATAACAACAGTAAACTACATTGTTACACTTTGCTACACCGAAGAGCGGTCTATTGGTTCCTAAGACCATGGGAAATATGTGTTTTCTGATGGTCTTAGGCGACCCCTGTGAAAAGGTCATTCAACCCCCAATGGGGTCGCGACCCACAGGTTGAGAACCACTGATCTAAAGGATTATAACATATTTCTCTAACACTCTTCCCAGTGTTGATTTTACTAGGAAACTTGCCTCAAGACCCAAAACTAGATGCTAATGTGGAGAAGATTTAGAACTGCCTATTGATGAAATGCTCTGGAATTCAATCTAAAGCAATTAATTTGTTTGATGTGGAGACTGGTGGGGGAGAATGTCATGTTTGAATATTACATGGTTAAGAAGACAGTGCTTAGATGCATATGTGGTTCCTTTACTAATAGTAATCCTATATAATAAAAACCACTATGCTAATTAGACTGGATGGTGGAATGACCTTCTGGAACAACCTTTCAGAATGACTAGTGGGTGGGGGATGGGGCCACAAGGCAGCCAGAGCTGCAAGGGCTGAGCACCTTGCATGAATTTTGTGCATCGGGCCTAAACAGAAACAGATATTCACATGAAGCTGGACACAAACTATTTTGGACTTGGGCTCTCAAATGTCCAAGAAGCTCAGTTGTAAAAGGTCTGCTGCAGAGTCTACATGCAGAAATGTGAGTGCCTTGAGGAATTAAGAGACAGGGAAATGCCAACTCAGCCTTTCAAATGGCTTAATGTTTACAGCTGGGTATGAGTAAGCAAATTTGCCGAAATCACCCCTCTGTGAAGCTGAGTTTTTTGTCCTGAGAGAGAAATTTAATACATTTCAAAAAAGGGAATTTTAGTTGTGGAACTTCATTATCCAGGACTTTATTATCCAGGACCTTTTTTTACTCATAAAGAAACTGTGGAAGTTTACATGTAGGTTTCTTATCCTGCAAAATTGGGACTATTTGGAAAAGAAGAATGCAAGTGTTTGAAAACACAAGACTCTTCAATCTGGCTAATTTTATGCTCAAGCCATCCATAGGAAGTGGTACAGATATATAATATCCCCGGCTTCATTATTTTACATGTTTACATTGTAAAAAAATAATATATTTAGTTTGGTTTTGTGCGCATGTGCTCAGGAAAAGAAATTCAGACAAAAACAAACAAATAAACAAAAACACATTGTATAGATAAGGAAAATATTTAAATGACAACATGATGTGATAACCTAAGCCAAGGTTGTGAGCTATTTAATAAATATTTACTGAGCTTCTGCTATGATAATTAGCCTGACAACCTGAATAAGAAAATGTGGAAGGGTTTATAATATTAGTGAGACTCTCAGGGTTATGAGGACTAGACATACCATTCAAACCAGCTCAAGTGATAAAGGAAATTTATTGGCTCCTGTTACTGAAAAGTTCAAAAATTGTTTCAAGCACTGCAGGATGCCAATATTCAATGTCTTCTCTCTCTTTATCTCTTGTCTCTGTCTTCCTCTAATGTAGTTGGACAAGCTAGAAAGAGAAGCCACGATTTAAAAACTTTAAGAACACATTTACAATCCCATTAAGGAAAATTTTCCTTGATATTCATGTCTTTTGGTGCCAATTTCTTTGTCTTTAGAATGAAGGATTGGAGCTATCATTTCCAACCTTTCTTCCAATTTCAACGTTTAGAGTTAGCAAATAGAGTAAATTTGAATTTCAATGAGTAATTTTTTAATGTATGTACCAAATATTGCATGGGAATACTAGTAATAAAAATTATTCATTATTTACCTGAAATTCAGTTTAACTAGGCATGCTGAATTTTACCTGACCACCCTCATCCTTTATATTAAATCTCATTCATTCATTTTTCCATCCATCATCCATCCATCCAAGGATTTGTTCAAACGTATACTAATTGGATGCCTGTTGTGTGGCCAGATACTCTGCTACTTGTTGGGGATATCATGATGAGCAAAAACAGAGATGTTTCCTGCTCTTATGGGACTTTCAAACTCTCTAGTGGGGAGAGTGACGATAATTATAGAATCACCAAAGTGGACGGATAGTCACTAGCTGAGTAAGGTGTGTTGAAGGAAAAGAGCATAGTACAAGGGACCAGGAGTCAGAAAAAGATTCCCTGAGGAAGCGGTGCTTGAAATGAGAGCTGAAGGTTGAGGTGGAATTAACAGAGTGGGGGAAGTGTATTCAACATGGGGGAACTAACTGATCCTTCTTGTCTATGTTGAGATTAAAGACAGTAGAGTTGGATTGAAACATTTGTTGGCATCTTCTTGAACAGAGTTGGAGACAAACATGAGTAGTGACACTCTCTTACCTCTTTAGTCATTCTGGCTCTTGTTACGCATGCAGCCTTACTAGTACTTTGTGACCCTAATAGGACACTTTCCATGAGCAGTAACATAGTGCCACAGGTGTGAACACTTCTTCAGATGCCAATATAAGGTTTGTGGGCATACAATGTATAATGCCAGTTCAGAAAACATATTACTGGTCCTATTTTATTTCAATTAAACGTCTGCTACAAACCATGAATAACACTTGGAATTGTTTTCCAAGTGCGGGGTCCTGGATCCTGGTACTAATTCTGCTTTAGCCACCTAGTTGAATATGGGCAGGCCATTTAACCTCCCTGCGCTCCAGTTTTCTCACCTATGCAATGGGATTCACATTGTAAATTCAACCTATATCACTGGATTGTTGTAAAGATTAAAATACCATGGAACCTTATATTTTAAAAGGAAGTTTCAGTGTTCCTATGTTATTAGTCATACCAAAATAGTTACTATTATTGTTTTTTTGTGTGAAAATAACTTATATTTCCCCTGAAGTCACATGGGGTATGTTGAAACTTGGATACATATAAATATGACATGAATAAATGCCTTTACAGGCTTTTTACCTGTTTAGTGAGAATAATGGTGTAGAGTTTGCTAGTATTCCACTGATGTGGGATTGAGAAGTTAATGTGCTCAGAGCTTCTTGAAAATAGGTTGCTACCTAAATACAAATATAAATCCCAGTTATTATTACTACCATAGAGCTGATGTTTCTTTTTTAACACATTAACCTCCCTCCACTGAACAAACTGCTGAATTGTTGGAAGGACTCACGTTGTCATTCCTCTCTTCTTGATGTGTCTCGCTGCTCTTGAGCTAAACAATTCTATCGCTCCCACAGTGCTTATTTAACAAATGATGCTGTTAAGTTCCCAAATAAATATTTTCAATTTTCCTCTTGTGCGATGGCAGTGATCAAGCCCCAACATCCTGTGGTCTGGTTCAATGAGAATGTATATTGAAACTCTTTCACTCGCTTGTTTATTGTATTTAATCTGTTAGATTTTATAAGCTGTAGGAGTAGCTGGTGTTTTTTTTCTTCTGTTGACAATTTCCTCTTCTATTTTTTTTCAAACTTAGAAAAAAAGGTTAATTGTTATATATTTTTGAGCTAATTTTATCTGACTTTTATAAAATGTGAAGAAAGAAGGTTATCAGGATTTTATATAGCTCTTAAGCTACACACACACACACACACACACACACACACACACACACACACACACTACATCCTTGCTAGAAGTTGAGTAGAAATAATAGTAGAATCATGGAGTCACTAGAGAAATTGTGTAATCATAGAGTTACTAGAGCATTTTGAGATCAAGTACAACTTCTTTATTTCACAATAAAAGAAACCGAGGCTCAGAGAATTACACAATATAGTGGTACCTTGAGATACGAGTTTAAATCATTCCATAACCTTGAGGTGTGGGAAACTATGAGACTCTCGAATCGCGGTAAACTGGTGGGTCATGTGCAGCTGGCCGATCTGTGCGATTACTCCTATCTCAAATGTTGCTTGTATTTCAAAGCAAAAATAGCTCGTATCTCAAAAAACCTCGTATGTTAGCGCACTCGTATCTCGAGGTATCACTGTATAGCCAAGTCACACTACCAAGGCAGCACTAAAACTTGGATTTCTTAAGGACCAAAGGTGAGGTAGGGTGTGTGGCAAAATGGCTATAACCAATAAAGGCTACAAGGACTATCAAGGAGATCATAAGACCACCCCCTAATGGATTTATGGCTTAGAACCAGCAAAAGACCAGCATGGTGACTAATTTCACTTTCCAGAATCCCTAGCCTCATTATATTCTCATTCTAATACATTAGCATACTAAATGACACACCCCATGACACCATTATCAGAAACAGAAAGTACATATAAGGACACAACATAGTTGATGAAGCTCTTTCAAGAATTCTCCACCCCTTTCCTGGAAAAATCCTGAATATTCCTCCCCCTTATTGAATGCCCTACCCCTCGATTAAATGAACTCAATAAAAGAAGTAAATCCAATTAAGGCTGGAATGTATTTTTTTTAATGCCTTTGTATATAGTTCTATAGAGTTTTATGCAATTTACAAAATCATACATCCACCATCACAATCAACACACAGAACTGGTCCATCACCACTTTATATTAGTGGCCTTAAACTCTGAGAAGCATTGGGTTAATGATTTTTCTTTTTCAAAGTTTAAAAATATAAGGGACAATTTACTTTAAAGCTACTTTTTGCCTTCCAAATATATATTTTACATATTTGTCGGGGCGAAAAAACACAGAAGTTCTCCTCCTGTGGAATGGTACCCACAATTTGCACAAGTTTTACAAGATGAAAAAGTTCTGGAGATTGGCTGCACTGCAGTGTGAGAGTACTTAACGAAACTGAGCTGTACACTTGAAAATGGTTAAAATGGTATATTTTACATGATGTGTGTTTATTTACCAAAGTTGAAAAAAAAAGAGGGAAAAAAATGAAGTACTTATACATACCATGACATCCATAAACTATGAAACATTATGGGAAGCAAAAGAAGCCAGACACAAAAGGTCACATGTTACATGGTCCCATTTATAAGAAATATAAAGAACAGGCAAATGCTTGGAGACAAAAAGCAGGTTAGTGATTGCCATAGCTGAAAGGAGTGGAGAATCACTCTTTTGGAGTGATTAAAATGATAATGGAGAGTAATGGTGATGGTTGCACAACTTTGTGAATATACTAAAGATCACTGAATTGTATACTTTTAAGGATGGGTTTTATGGTATCTGAGTTATATCTCAATTAAGATGTTATTTTTAAAAAACGCTGCAATGGGTGTCAGAGCACCTCAGGTGCTAGGGCCTCAGACAATCACACTCCCAGTAGTTGTAGATCCGTGAGGTGCATTCTCATGGCTACCACACATGATGCCCTGTCACAAGTATATTTTTGGTATTGATTATGATAATAGTTACCTAAAATACATTAAGTGCAGACCTGAACAAGGAAATGGACTAAATTATTTCCCCCGTGATTTCTTTTCCCAAGCTCCCATAAATGCATGGTCTGAATTTCCCACTGAGAGTAGATGAGTTTCGATGCTGCTATTTCACTGCTGCAACCATTTTGATTCTGAGAGAGCAAAGGATATATATCAGCAGAAAATATGAAATGGTTTCAGATCTCCTTTGTGACCCTAATAAACATAAAAAGTGCCATGAAACAACTTGTATTTTCAACCGCTGATCAGAACTACACTTATGCAAACTGCTGGCCGGGTCGTTGCTGTTATCATCCTCATTTTGGGCAAATCAAATGGGAGTAAGGAAGTGCCCTGCTGAAATAAGATGGGAATGCTTGTGACTCAAGGTACATGCTAATTTTTTAAAGTTCCACATCTACTAGTTTTAGTGGAAGATAAATCACAACATAATTTAAAAAAAATTTTTCCAAAGAGGTAGAAGAGACAAAAGGAGAGAATAGTAATCAAAGTTAGACATTTCTGAAATTACTCTACTTAGATATTTGCTCTGGAATTATGTAAATATTTTAGATGATTTAAATAAAATAACTACAAAACTAAAAAAGCAAACTAATAAACCCCACTGTCGATTGCATGGGTATCTTAACCACAGATTTACTATTTCAAGGTTCTTCAAACCATAATAATTTGATTGGGATGCATCCTATGACATAAACAAAACAAAACAAAACAAAAAAACACACTGCAAAAACTCTGTAGGACAAATGACCCAGTTCTTTCAACCAATAATTTACAAGGGGAAAAACGGAGACTTTCTTAAGAAACTTAAGAAAAACATCAATCAAATGTTAAGTATGGATCTTGTTTTGATCTTAATGACAGAACTCTGAAAAAAATATTAATGAGGCAGTTGAAATTTGAACACCGATTGGATATTTGATGAGATACAGAAAATATCATTAGTTTTTAGTGATACTGATATTATGGTTATGTGTAATAAAAGATCCCTTATCTTTTAGAGACATATCCTAAAATTTGTACAGAAGAAATGTAACAGATTGCCTAGATTTAGCTTTAAAGTAATCCAGTAGGGAGAGAAAATGGATAAGAGCATAAATAGCAAAAGATTTGCCAAATCATGAAGCTGGAGATTCTATTAAACTAGTGTCTATTTTTTGTATATGTCTGACGATTTCCATAAGAAAATGTTTTTTAATGGCTAGTTCATCTTTTAGATTCAAATATAGGTCTGAAACCATTTGGCATTTTCTGCTGTTATATCTTTTACATTCTCCAGGTCAGAATGTTTGGAGCATAGAAATGGTGGCATCACATTGTGGTGCTTTGTTCTTTGACTAGCTCTCTCACCCTTTGACAAGTTGCCTAAACTTTCATTCCTATCATATCAGCTGTGAGACCACTTAGGTAGGTGTCCAGTTGCCATTTGCTATTCAATGTTCACTATGAAGTGATCATGGCATCCAAAGAACCACGAACAATAGTTGTCCACAGGTAAATAAAGTACAGTTCTTGTCTTCAGGGAGCTTATACTCTCTTGGGGAGGTGATTGTATCATTCATAACAAGTAAATTATTATTATAATGTAAACACAACATAGAGAGGGATCTGAAGAAGGGACTGACACATTATATCTTGGGATGGAATGGAAGAAAGCCTTAATTAAAAAGGTGGGCTTTACACAAAGTTTTGAAAGAATGAAAATGTGCTTTCCAGGTTGAAAACTCAAGCAAAGATAGACAGACCAGGAAGAGCTTGGTGGGTTTGAGGGACTGAATACAGCGTCTCATGTCTCTGAGATGTGAGATGTTAGTAAAATTCCTGTGTATTTCAAATACTTACTGTCTTATTAATGAGAGTTTTCAATTGAATAAACTTTCAGTTCAGTTATATGACTAGCTAGCAAGGCAAATGAATAACTGAAAATACTCTATCATTGAAGCACTTTTTATGCTTTTAAGACTCTGCCAGAGTCTGTGGAGGGTCCAAAGGAAAAATAGAAAAGATTCCTTTCTGGCCTTGTTAGATGGGTAGGTTTTACGTGTGTGGCATAATTACAGGGAATGATTAGAGAATTCCTGAGGAAGGAAGGAGAGTTTCAAAGAGACTTAGGGAGAAAAAAATAGGCCAGGGTTTTGTTCTAAGCAAATTTTGTTGGTAATGACAGCTAACACGGCTTGGCTCCTGTGCATGCCAGGTCGTGTGATGCACTTACACACATTACCTCACTTTAGTGCGCAGTGATAAGCAGAAAAGTCTAGATCTCAGGGGTTGTCCAATGAACATTTTTCTACCACAGTTAAACTATAGATACTGAGAACATCATTGCCCAGGTTTGCCTCACTCAGCCTGAGCTGGTCTTTAGGTGTGCGTGAGTGCCTGTGGGAAGGAGGGCAGGGGTGGAAGCTGGAAGGGTATATCAGGGGATGAGAGTGAGCCAAGGAAGTCTCTGACTCACCTAAAATTATGGCGAGACTTGGTGTGACCCCATGAGCGGGGCCAAAGTAGTTCCTTTTCTAGGCAAAGTGATGTGCAGACATAGTAGTTCGAAGAGGAGAGAAGGGAACAAATACAGGAAGAGCAAGAGGCTGAGTCACATTAATGGCCAAATACCAATGAGGAGCCCTGCTGGCCCAATCCAACTACCTGTTCTGCTATTTCTGTCTAATTATTTGGATTTTTCCATGGTTCCTACCCTGGTGAAGGAACTAGACATAGAAAACTACGTAAAATAAATGCATGCAAATTCAGGGCAGAAAAGAAACCTGAAGAATGGAAACTAGCTGACTTTTGAGTGGAACTATGATTTTTTTTTTTACCTTTCAAAAATGTTAGCAAATTATAGTGTTGTGCTAATAAGCAGAGGGAGCATTCTAAAGCATACAAAAATCTGGACTTAGACTGTTTTTAAAGATTGAGAGGGGACAGGAGAGAGAGAATAGAAGAATAAGGTCTGAATAATCTTTACATTTTGGTAAATTCTAACTAATCAATTCTTGACTGGGAAGAAATGACAGGAAGTCTGATATTTAGAAATCACATTAAAACAAAGCTATGGCATCTCTCACATGTAGGCTTTGGGTAACTCATTTTGTTAAATGGGTGTGCAGAAAGGGGACAGTTTCCCTCAAACCGAACCATTTCAAGGTCAGACCCTTTTTTGCAGAAGACTTTTTTTTTTTTGTCTGATGAATACAGCAAAAGCTGCCTCTCCTACTTGTCCTCTTTCTGGATTATTTGCTTACTCTGGGAATGAAAGGCTGCATGGTTTGTGAACCAGTTGTTATTCTTTGCCTGCATATCATGTTAGCTTTTTTGTAAGAAAAATCACAAGAGTATATAAAAGTTTTTGATGAATAGAGCCCTTTATTTTTAGGAGCAAATGGATAGAACAGTTTGGGGCTTTGGGGCTGCATATTGCTCTCGTGTGAGCACCTCCCACTGCCTTGACTTTTTATTCTGGAGCATGTGGTGCCAGGATTTGCATGGCGCTGTGGGGAACAACTGGATTTAGCATAAGTAAGAATATCTGCTCTTCCCCCAGGGAGAGACAAAAAGGATAAGTGCACAAGGAACAGAGACAATATTACCAGGAGTTGTATTCCTGTTTGGCTCTTTTATTCTTTCTGAATGCTGGATTCTGTTGCAAATAATAAAAGCAAGAAGCTAGTTGGCTAAGAGCCAAATCTGGGATTAGCAGAAGAAACTATTTTATTTTGGGCTAAAAATATATTTGTCAGTGGTGGTTTTATAAATTATACACATGGCCATTTGTGTGGGGTTTTTTTTTTTTGGTGGTTGTTGTTTTATTTTTTATATGTTTTTGGTAAGTTGTGCCAGAAAGTACAAACTAATAATTTGAACTAGGCCAAAAAAAGATGAATTTCCATCTGAGTACCTGGGAATCCAGATGGTGTTTTGCACACACCTGTTACTGCTTGCCACACTTTCTAAGTATACACCGGGTCTCTGAGTTTGGGTTGGATTTTTAGTATTCCTTTAATAAAGTGTATCTTTTCTCTTTCTTAGTTCAAATTATGAGATTTTTTTTTACTGTAACACCCTAAAACCAAATAATGTCAGTTTTTTTCTTTTAAAAAAATATATATATATTATTGATTTTTTTATAGAGAGGAAGGGAGAGGGATAGAGAGATGTGCCTGCAACTTGACTGGAATGGAACCTGGGACCCTTCAGTTCGCAGGCCGATACTCTATCCACTGAGCCAACCCAGTTAGGGCATTTTTTGCTTTTGACTCTCACCTCAAATATTCACTCCTCTCCCCTCACCCTCGCCCATAAAACACTTTGAATTGGTTGTAAGACAAATGTGGGTTGGAAACCCAGCTTCCCTGCATGCTCCCTACCTTTGTTATCCTAGGGAAATTACTTAATTTAGCTTCACTTCAATTTCTTCATTATAAATGAGGAATAATAATAGCACACATCTCACCGGGTTTGGTGAAGATTAGTGAGACAATACATAAAGAGCAGTTTGCATTGCATCTCTGCAGTGGAAGTTTGCATAGTCAGATAAGCACTCAATAAAATTTTATCTTGATCATTCTTGTGGGATAAAATGATATTCAGAGTGAAATTTGTAAAGGGAAATAAGCATTCAGCTCAAAACATTAGGAAAAGACAAAGGAAGTGTTTATAAGTACAATGACTTCCATTTCAGGCTATAATGAAGGCTAACTGCACAGAGAAAGTCTTCCAGTATGGAACTAAAATTTCTGGATGAAACACACTTCTATCTTTTAAAATACTTGGCTAGCCTATTGGGAAAAGGAGGAATCTCCTTGCCATAGGTAATAAGAAAATAAAAATTTAGACAAGTAAGCCCATCTGTTGCTGGTGTTTGCCATGGAGGTCTGTGGCTATCTTAGGAGGCCACCTGATGAGGAGATGGACAAAAACATGAGGTTCTATTGGTTCATTTAAGAGGGTTGAACTGGGGTTTGGTGGTGAGAGCACCTGAGAAAGAGAAAGAGAGGGCGAGGGTGGGGACAGGTTGGAGGTGGGGAGGGATTCACCTATCATCATTAGATCTAAATAAAAAGTAAAAATGGGGAAAATACTTGGAGAATATTTAACTACATGTGTTTGGGGCCAGAATTGATAGCATCTGTTGCCCACACTCCAATAAATCTAAGCCAAATATTTGGTTCAGTGTGCTCTCAAATATTTGGTTAACAGGAGGAACAGGGCATCAAAATAAATCTAAAGAAGGTAGAAGAATGGAAATAATAAGAGAAAGAATCAATAAACTAGAAAATAAAAAAACAATAAAGTACATCTTTTGAAAAGAGTAATAGTACTGACAAACCCTGCAGAGAGCTTGATCAAGAAAGAGAAGAAAATACAAACATTAGCAATGAAAAGAAGGCATGACTTAGGCGCTAAAAGGATGTAAGAAAACAATCGGAGCTTCTTTCTCCATATATTTGAAAATAGGTGAAATGCACAAATTCCAAGAGCAATTTCCTAGGATTTCGTGTGTATCTCACCTGTGAGGCTTTCAAATCCAGATTGCTGGGACTCACCTCTAGAATACATGGCTTAGTAGCTTTGAGATGAGGTCTGAAAATTTGCATTTCTAGCAAGTTTCCAGTTGATGAAACACTGAGAACACAGTCTAGAAAATACAAATTACCCAACACACTCCAGAGGAAATTGAAATTTTATAATCCAGCATTTCCTACCCTTTTCACTTCATACCACACACACACAAAACAAAACAAACAAACACCCCAATAATATTTATTGTATGGCACCCTGGGATAAACACATGAGGCTGCTTTTGGCTGGGGATAATCTGCTCTTGACTATGTGTTTTTCCACATCTGCCTTGACCTTCCTGCCCTGGGCAGCTTCAGTGGTTGAAGGTGGGCTCATCTGTAATCCATACTCTGCATATCAGTCTGCCTTGGTGCACCTGTGGAGGAACTCTGTGCTAGGATTTATACTCAAATGTACTTGTCTGTTGCAGCATAAAAAAATTACTTTCAGCAAATATATAGTTGATAGAAGAGAATTTAACACAATATACAGATCGTGTGTCATAGAAATGTACATCTGAAACCCACATAATCTTACTAACCAATGTCATCTGAATAAATTTAATAAAAATTTAAAATCACACTCAGACTTCATGGTTTACAAGGTATATTATTTCTCACAAGTTCTCTGGGTCAGGAATTTGGGTGTGGCTTAGCTGGATCCTCTGGCTCAGGGATCTTCTGGGGGAAGAAACTGCTCCCAAGTTCACTCACTCGGTTGTTGACGAGGATCAGTTCCTCTGAGGCTATTGGCTGGAGCCCTCAGTTCCTGGTCACGTTGATCTCTCTGTAGCTTTAGCTTGTTTTAACAACTTGCTTCTTGCAGGTAAGAAGAGAGAGAGAGGATGAGAGCTAGGTAGAGTCAGCTTTTGAAACTTCACTTCAGAAGCGCCCATTATATTTGCTGTGTTCTGTTGGTTAGAAGGAAGCCACTAGGTACAGCCCTCCTTTAAGGGGAGGGAATTACATGTGGCCATGAAAACTAAGGGGTGAAGATGATTTGGGTCCATTGTAGAAGCCTGCTTACTACACCAGAAGACAAATCACTAGGTGGTAGATTTAATGCATATGTTCAGCTTCACTGGACAGTTCCAGATTACTCTCCAACAGTATGAAAGTTACCATCACTACAAATTCTCACCAACGCTTGCTATTGTCAGACTTTAAAATTTTCACCAATCTGGTGGGAATAAAACAGGAACTCGTATTTCTCTAGTAACTAATGAAGTTTGCTTCTCCTTCATTGACTGGCTTATTTCATTAAGCATAAGGCTCTCCAGTTCCAACCAGGTTGCTGCAAATGGTAAGAATTCCTTCTTTTTAATGGCAGCATAGAATTCCATTGTGTAGATGTACCAGAGTTTTCTGATCCACTCATCTGCTGATAGGCACGTAGGCTGTTTCCAAATTGTAGCTATTGTAAATTGTGCTGCTATGAACATAGGGGTGCATAAATCCTTTCTGATTGGTGTTTGTGATTTCTTAGGATAAATTCCTAAGAGTGGGATTGCTGGGTCAAATGGGAGATCCAGTTTTAGTTTTTTGAGGAAACTCCATACTGTTCCCCACAGTGGCTGCACCAGTCTGCATTCCCACCAACAGTGCACAAGGGTTCCTTTTTCTCCGCCTCCTCGCCAACAGTTGTCATTTGTTGATTTGTTGATGATTGCCATTCTGACCAGTGTAAGATGGTATCACATTGTCATTTTGATTTGCATCTCTCAGATGATTAATAACTTTGAACATGTTTTGGCCTTCCTTTTGTCATCTTTCGAAAAGGTTCTATTTAGGTTTGTTGCCCATTTTTTTATTGGATTATCTTCCTTTTATTAAGTTGTAGATGTTGGAGATTAAACCTTTATCAGTGATAACATTTGCAAATATGTTCTCCCATACAGTGGTCTTTCTTGTTTTGTTGATGGTTTCTTTTGCTGTGCAAAAGCTTTTTATTTTGATGTAGTCCCATTTGTTTATTTTTTCTTTAGCTTCAATTGCCTTTGGAGCAGTATCAGCGAAGTTCTTTTGGCATATATCTGAGATTGTGCTGCCTGTGGATTCCTCTAGTATTTTTATGGTTTCCCTTCTAATGTTTAAGTCCTGTATCCATTTGGAGTTTATTTTTGTATTTAGTGTAAGTTGGTGGTCCAGTTTCATTTTTTTGCATGTATCCTTCCAATTTTCCCAACACCATTTATTAAAGAGGCTATCTTGGCTCCATTGTATGTTCATGCCTCCTTTGTCAAATATTAGTTGAGCACAGTGGTTTGGGTGGATATCTGGGTTCTCTATTCTATTCCATTGGTCTATATGTCTGTTCTTGTGCCAGTACCAGGCTGTTTTGAGAACAGTTTCTTTGTAATATAGCTTGAAATCTGGTATTGAGATCCCACCTACTTTATTCTTCTTTCTCAGAATTGCTGTGGCTATTCGTCATCTTTTTTTGTTCCAGATGAATCTATGAAGAATTCTTTCTAGGTCTGTGAAATGTGTCGTTTGTATTTTAATGGGTAGTGCATTGAATCTATAGATTGCTTTGGGTAGTATGGACATTTTAATGATGTTGATTCTTCCAATCCACGAGCATGGTATACTCTTCCATCTGTTAACATCTTCCTCTATCTCTTTTTTCAGTGTCCTGTAGTTTTCTACATATAGGTCTTTTACCTGTTTAGTTAGGTTATGTTAGATTTTTATCTTTTTCTTATTGATTTAAAGGTGCATATGTGGCTGGATACTAACTCTGAATCTGCCATATGTATAGTGTCTTCCTCCAGATTTGGCTTCTGTTTTCACTCTGTTGATTTCTTTTGGGGAACAGTTTTATTATTTTAATGTAGTTGAATTTATGCTTCCAGTTTTGTGTTAAGAAATCCTTTGTTACCTCCAAATTAGAAAGAGAAATTCTACATATTCTTTCAACATTTTAGAGTTTTGTCTTTAAATCCTTCAACATCTAGAATTGATTTTTGTGTATAGAATGAGGTAGGAATTCACTTACATTTCCCCTCATCTGGCTGATTAATTAATATTTTTCTAATAGTCTGTCCCTGTTTCCTAATCTGCAGTGCCATAGTTGGGTTCTTTATACAGGATGTCCCCCAAAAATGTATACACAATTTAACAGCTGCTAGCTCAATTGATGTTTATTTCTTTTTTTTTAATTAAATCTTTATTATTCAGATTATTACATTTGTTTCTCTTTTTCCCCCTCCATAGCTCCTCTCCACCTGGCTCCTAACTCTCCCTTTACCTTTACCTCCCTCCTATTGACCTCATCCACAGGTGTATGATTGTTGTCCAGTCTATCCCTGTATACCCCTCACCCATTTCCTCCTGAGAATTATCAGTTCACTCCCTTTCTGTGCTCCTGATTCTATTATATTCACCAGTTTATTCAGTTGATCGAATTTTAATTCACTTAATTTTTAGATTCACTTGTTGATAGATATGTATTTGTTGTTCATAATTTTTTGGCTTTTACCTTTTTCTTCTTCCTCTTCTAAAAGAGTACCTTTCAGCATTTCATATAATACTAGTTTGGAGTTGATGAACTCCTTTAGCTTTTTCTTATCTGTGAAGCTCTTTATCTGCCCTTCAATTCTGAATGATAGCTTTGCTGGATAGATTATTCTTGGTTGTAGGTTCTTGATATTCATCATGTTGAATATTTCTTGCCACTCCCGTCTGGCCTGCATCGTTTCTGTTGAGAAATCAGCTGATAGTCGTATGGGTGCTCCCTTGTAGTTAATTAACTGTTTTTCTCTTGCTGCTTTTAATATTCTCTCTTTGTCTTTTGCTCTTGGTATTTTAATTATGATGTGTCTTGGTGTGTTCCTCTTTGGATTCCTTTTATGTGGGATTCTGTGTGCTTCCTGGACTTGTAAGTCCATTTCTTTTACCAGATGTGGGAAGTTTTCACTCATTATTTCTTTAAGTAGGTTTTCAGTATCTTGCTCTCTCTCTTCCTCTGGCACCCCCACAATTCTGATGTTGGTACGCTTGAAGCTGTACCAGAGTCTCCTTACATTATATTCACATTTTTGGATTCTTTTCTCTTCTTGCTTTTCCAGTTGAGTGTATTCTGTTTCTTTATATTTCAAATTTTTGACTTGATTCTTGCCTTTCTCTAGTCTGCTGTTAGGACTCTGTATATTTTTTATTTCAGTTAGTGTCTCTAGTTGGTCCTTTTTCATCTCCTCTTGGGGCTTTCTAATTTTATGCATCATCTCTAGCATCTCTAGTTGGCTCTTTTGTATCTCTAGTAGGCTTTTGCTAAATTTATCCACCTTTTCTAGCATATTCATGAGAGACCTTATAAGCATGGTTTTGAACTCTATATCCAGTCGTTTTTTTCCCTCCATTTCTTTTGTTTTTGATCCCTTCCCTTGTCTTGGCATTTTCACTATGTCGGGGAAACTTTTTTACTTGCAAGACCACAGAAGCCTCTCCGTTGAGCTTGGGATGGGTGGAGTCTCAGGGCTTAAGGGACCGCCTTGCCTTCCAGATGGCCCCACCCTCCACGGCCCCGGAGTCTCACATGACTGGGTAATTGCTGGAGCGGTCCTTGTGCGCGTGCTCCCGCAGTGCCTCTAGACCGCTGCCTTTGCAGCTACCCTGCTCCCCTGCGCACCAGGTCCACACGAGTCTAGGTCTCCAGGGTTTCGCCCGAAACATGGGCCCAGTGGACTCAGAAGTGGCACAGTTGGGAGGGTCTGTCTCCTGCCCAGTCGCAAAAGCCAGCAGCACAATCAGCAATCTGTCCTCAGTGTGGCGCCGGCGCCCTGTGTGTGGGCGTGCGCACCACAGTGACCAGACCTCCTATCTTTTGGGACTCCCCTAAATTTCTGTGCACTTCTCCCTTTTCACAGTCCAAACTCCCCCCGTATGAGTTTCAGGTGGATCTGGGGTTTAGTGTCGTAGGATAAGGGGTTCAATGCCGTTGGGGGTCTCCGTTTCCCTCCCGTTAGAGAAAGCCAGCCAGGTACTCGGGCACCCGCTCTCTCAGCGTGCGCGTCTCCGTACCTCAGCTTTTTGCAGCTCCTCTGGGTCTCTGTGAGCCCCTCTCTTTCCTTCTAGCTGTAGAACTTCCACTCAGCCAGCTTTCCTGTGGTTCTGGATGATGTCTGTTCTGTCTTTTAGTTGTAGTTTCGAAATTGTTGTGTGAGGCAGCAGTGTAGGTGTTTACCTATGCCGCCATCTTGGGTCCTCCGAGGCCAAGTCAGCTGATGTTTATTTCTTTTAAGATTTAACCCATTGGAATTAATAACCATTCAAAGTGGGTATACATTTTTTGGAACACCCTGTATATTCATCTATTCATGGGTCTTATTCTAGACTCCATTTTGGTCCACTGATCTATCTCTGAATGAATAACATGCTCTTAATTATTAATGACTTTCTAAAACATCTTACTATTAGCTCAGTGGATAGAGCATAGGCCTGCAGACCGAAGAGTCTCAGGTTCGATTCCAGCCAAGGGCACATACCTGGGTTGTGGGTTCCATCCCCAGTGGGGGCCATACAGGAGGCAGCTGATCAATGGTTCTCTCTCATCATTGATATTTCTCTCTCTCTCTCCCTCTCCCTTTCTCTCTTAAAAAATCAATGAAGAAGTATATTTTAAAAACAAAAAATAAACAACATCTTACTATCATTGCTTTCACTTGTCCTCTAGGATTGTTTGGACTATTCTTGGCTCTTGGCTCTCCTATATTTTAGGACCAGCATGTCAAGTTCCATGAATACGATACCATTAAATCTATAGGTTGTTTTAGAAAAATATTGTTTACATCTTCCTAATGTTCTTTCCTGAAGTTTTATGATTTTTTTTCCATAGACAGCTTGCACATCTTTTGTTAGATCTATTCCACGGTGCCTTATATATATATTTTTTGGTGGTGGTGTACCTAGCATCTTTCTTTGAATTGTGTCTTCTATATATTTGTTACTGAAATTGCAATTGTATTTTGTTTATTATCTTTTGACAGTTTATTTTCCTAGTTCTTATCTAGTTTTAGTATCAAGGAACCAGCTTCAGGTGTTAAATTGGACCCTATTCCTTCTTTTTCTACCATTTTTCTTTTCTTTTTTAAAAAAAATATATTTTATTGATTTTTTACAGAGAGGAAGGGAGAGAGATAGAAAGTCAGAAATATCGATGAGAGAGAGAGACATCGATCAGCTGCCTCCTACACACCCACAGTGGAGATGTGCCCATAAGCAAGGTACACGCCCCCGACCGGAATCGAACCTGGGACCTTTCAGTCCACAAGCCGACGCTCTATCCACTGAGCCAAACCGGTCTTGGTTTCTACCATTTTTCAAGATTGTGTGTATGATTGGAATAAGCTCTTGAGTGTTTGCCTGTGCCTGCTTTTAGAAATATCTTGGCCTTCCCCTAGCCGGTTTTTCTCAGTGGTTAGAGTATCAGCGCAAGGACTGAAGGGTCTTGGGTTCAATTCCAGTCAAGACACTTATCTAGGTTGCAGGCTCAATCCCCAGCCCTGGTCGGGACAGGTGTGGGAGGCAACCAATTGATGTGTTTCTCTCCCATAGATATTCCTCTCTCAGTGGTTTTCCCCCTCCCTGCCACTCTCTCTAAAAATCAACGGAAAAAACATCCTCAGGTGAGGACTAACAACAACATCAAAAAAGAAATATCTAGGTCCAGTGTTTTCTTTGTAGGAAGACATAACTACTAACTAAATTTTGTTAATAGTAATAGCAAGGTTTTCTATCTGGTGTGCCCTGTAAGCAGACTGATATACTTGGAACAGGCTTCAGAGAATCTAGGCAGAGAGCTGAGAGAGACATCGGGCTGCCGGAGTCCCTGGCCAAATTGCCTCTGGTCATAAACATTCTCATCCCTTTACCCCACTGTGTTTTGATGTCTATTACTGACTTCTCTTTTAATCTCTTGCACATCTCTGACTGGATTTATTCCTTACAATTTTTTCTTTTTGTCATTGTAATTGGCATCTTTCTTTTAATTGTTGTTTTTTTTTTTCTAAATATTTGTTGCTAAAGTATAGACTTGCAATTTTAATTTTTCTGTTGATCTTACTTATGGCAAATTTACTATGCTCTCTTATTAATTCTAATATTCTTTGTTTATAATAGCTATTGTGTGTATGTGTTCCATGATGGGAAGAAAACTGGGAAGCTTGCCTTGGGGAAAGTCTAACCTTATTTTCCTTGTCTGTAATATGGGTTGAAAAGGCACCTGTTTCAAAGGATTTTTATGAAGATTAAATGAGTTAATCCAAATTAGGCAACAGAATGGTACTGGGACACAACAAGTATGTAATTATTGCTAGCTGTTATCCTTATTTTTACATCCTCCCTTTTTCTTTACTTAAGACCTTATGTTTCCTTCCATCAGGCTCAACGTGATACCCTAGGTCAGTGGTTGGTAAACTGCGGCTCGCAAGCCACATGCAGCTCTTTGGCCCTTTGAATGCGGCTCTTCCACAAAATACCATGGCCCCGGGCGAAAACTATTTTGAAGAAGTGGCGTTAGAAGAAGTTTAAGTTTAAAAACTTTGGCTCTCAAAAGAAATTTCAATCGTTGTACTGTTGATATTTGGCTCTGCTGACTAATGAGTTTGCCAACCACTGCCCTAGGTCATCAGCAGTGGCTTTTGACCTTTTGTGGGGTCTTATATCCACTTTTAGATCCCGAGAGCAGCTTTGGTCCCCTACTCCAGGAAATGCAAAATCACATAATTTTCATATAATTTTACGGATGGTTAAGATCCCCTTATCAATGTGCAAGGATCTCCCCCTGCTTCTGAGAGATTTATGGCACCAGGTTAAGAATCCTGCTCTAGAACCACCTCCCAGTTTTCTAGAGGGTTGAAGCTGTTCTGGTGGGACACCCTAGAGTTTGGCATTAATTTACTTTGCCCCTAGTCTGGCTATGACATTGTGCTCCCGTTCTACTCCTCTGACCTGCTTCTCAGCCCAGCTTTGGGGATCAGGTCTTACTTTCTTGTTCTCGAGCCTGTGCCTTGGCAGTCTGCTCAGGACCCAGGAGACCCCTGAGAGAAGGGCCCTGCCCTGTTCACGTAAACCTCTAGGGCAGGTTTTCTCAAACCTGGCTCTACTGACAGGTTGTGCTAGACAATTTTTGTATTGTGTGTCTGTGTGTACGGGGTGCTCTATGCATTATAAAATGTTCTCAGCATCCCTAGCTGTGAATAGAGTCACTAGATGCCATTGGCATCCCCCAATTATAACAACTAAACATCTCTCCGGGCATTGCCACGTGTCCCCTGGAGAGACAAGATCCCCTCCAGTGGGGAATCACTACTCTGGGGCCTGAAGTCCTGTCCTTAAACTCCTGCTTGATGCTTGGAGTCCTCCTATCTGCTGGCAGTCTCCCTAATGCCAATTATAAGTCTAGTCCCCAAATATAGCTCGCTCCAGTGCGGGGTTCTGCTTCCTATACAGACGTCACTGTAATTCTTGCAGCATATTTCTGGTGACAACAGCTTGCCTGGACTACCAACTGTTGTGTTTCAAAATACGATTTTCTCTGGCTTGAGTGAATGACCCTCCCCTCCTTGCTCCCCCACACAACAGCTAGCTTTCCTGCAGGGATGAGGTGGGGCTGGTTTCAGTCTTTGATCCCTTTGAGATCCAATTAGTTCTCCTGAGAGTGGCTGTGTCCTGAGATAGGACAATGAGGCTTTGTTTGTTTTCCTTGGGAAAGTCATCTTCCTGGTGGCTTTATGTGAGAGAGCCTGTCCTTTTCCTATGTGCGTGCAGACAGAGTTTTCTGAAGGCAGTAAATTGCCCCGTTCTACAGTGCAGCAAGTCAGTCAGCATGAGCAGCAGAACCACGGAATTGCAGCCTTAATAGATGCCAACAGCACCACGGTGGTGAGCTTAATAATGGAGCCTTAGAGAGAGCGAGAAAGATTGATGGACTGAAAGCTCAGAGCAGAGAACGGAATGGGGGACAGAACATTGTTAATGCTTCTCACAGAGGACAGGGGAGAGAGAGCGCAGAGCAAGAAGGTACAGGACAAATTGTACCTTGTAGTATTCTAAACCTGGCCCGGTCAATTATAGTGGGGTACGGGGTGCTGGGGCGCCCCAGAGCCTGAAAGGCTGACACAGATATTGCTGTTGGGAGGAAATCCACTCAAACAAGTAAGAACTGGTATTCAATGGCTTTACCAAGTTGGAAGATGATTTCTCGCTCATGTGAAAGGATGGTGGCTTTCCTTAGCAACTCGTCAAGGGCTCAGCTTTGTCGCCTCTTGCCATTCTGTCATCTTTTAGGTGTTGTCCTCACCGTCATGACCAAGAAGGGTCATTCCCACTCCAATATTCCTGCTGGCAGAAAAGAAGAAGAGCAGAAGACAAACTCCTCCGCTGGAAGGCATAACCCAGAAGTTGCCCAGGCTATTTGTGCTCATACCCCGTTGGCCAGAACTTAGTCCCATAGGCCTATAGCGATGACTAGCTTCAAAGGAAGATAGAGATTCTGGAGGGCCACCTGCCAGATAAAAATCGGGGATTTTTGCTAGGAAATTCCTCTGCAGGACTAGCCTGAGGGCCTCTTGTCCTCCCTCTTTCATCCAAGTTCACTTCCCCAAGTGCCCCAAGAACCTGTCTGGCAATTCCGTGCTTGGAAGAGAGAAGGGAAAAGAGTGGGCAAAGATGGAGCCCTCTTTAACAAAAAAGGGATTGCTAACCACTTGCATTTTGTTGACGTATAAAAGAAAGGCGACTGGAAGTATGACACCACAGGCAAGCCCAGTGACCGGATTTTGAGCTAGGGCCCCGTTTCTGCCAGAAGACTTGCCAACTAATCATTGTTGTGAAATTCCAGGGAGAAGAGGCCATGTTGTGTTTATGTCGGTTGTGATTAAACCTGAATAATTTTTTCACTGAAAATAGTCACCTTGTTTTCTAACCCCAGCACTAAAAGAAGCAGCTAAATCCAGGTGGAAACCACAACCGCCTTCATTGATAATGAGGAAGTCCATGGTGACCTCTGTTGTGGTTGGTAGCCAGGGAGCTGCTGCCACCTCGTGGATATTCCAGAAAGCGCAGCCAGGGAGGCGGCCTCAGCCACCCCACAGCCCAGTCTCACCTCGGTGATGCTTCAGCTGAGCTCACCTTCTACCTTGGAAGACCAAGGGCCCCGGCGGTATATTGTGGGTTTGTGCTGCTTATTAATCCACAACAGTACTGTTTTTTGATAGACAACCTAAGATTAAGGCTAATAAAGGACTCTGGAAAGGTGGACTGAATAATTTCCTTGACTTGAGAACAAAGAAGAAAGTCAGTAAATAGTACCTGGATCTTCCAGTAATTACTCCATCTTATAAATTACTGTTTTCTCTTATTTCAGCCCACAGTCTGTCATTCTAGAAAGTATGATATATTAATTTCTAGCTAAGCAATACCCACGGGGAGTAATCAGAGTCGGCGCAGTACAGGTGTTTTTTTCCAATGAAAAAGGTTACTATTGGAATTATTTATAATCAACATCAGAACACTGAATATTAACAAAGTGATTTTCATCTGCTCATTAGGGAACAGGAGATGCATGTTGTTTTGGCTGACATTTGAAAGGTCATGCCTTATCCAAGAAAGCAGCTCCCCACTTCAAAATGCTGTCACCGTTCCTGTCCATTTCCTTTTCCTTTTCAATGTTATTTCACATTCAATTATTGTGAAATTGTTAGGTCATACACAATGGTAGAAGAATATGATGTTGATTAAGCCTGACCCTATCACTCAGCTCTGGGAAACACAATATTATTAGGACAGGTGAAGCCCTCTGCGTACCCTGATTGTGTTCCCTTCCTCCCCTAAACTGGGGTTAATCGTACCTGTTTATTTCTTTTTTTTTTTTAATATACTTTATTGATTTTTTACAGAGAGGAAGGGAGAGAGATAGAAAGCAGAAACATCAATGAGAGAGAGACATCGATCAGCCGCCTCCCGCATGCCCCACAGTGGAGATGTACCCGCAAGCAAGGTTCATGCCCCCAACCGGAATGGAACCTGGGACCCTTCAGTCCGCAAACCGACACTCTATCCACTGAGCCAAACCGGTCTCGGCTGTTTATTTCTTAATACTTTTATCAATAAAATATGTATCCACAAACAATATAAAGTATCAGTTTTTTTGTGTTTTTAAAACTTTATTTCAATGGGTGTGTTTTTTTTGTAATGTGGATTTTTCATTCAATGTTATGAGTGTGAGACTCATCCATTGCATTGGTTTCCTGGGCTGACATAACAAATTACCACACAGTTGGTGGCTTACACAGCAGAAAGGCTCTCTCTCGCAGTGCGCAGTGCAGAACGAGGGCTGGAGGCCTGAAACCAAGGTGTCCTCCGGGCTGTACTTGCTCTGGGGCTCTGAGGGAGAAGCTGTCCCTTGCCTCTTCCAGCTTCCGGTGACTCCAGACAGTCTTGGTTTGTGGCTACATGACTCCAGTCTCTGAGAAGCTACAGTGTGAGAGAATTGTGTGCTGGCCGGGCAGGCCGGGAATCTGAGTTCTGAGGTCAAGCCTCCGTTGACTCCCAAACTCCAAGCACGGGATGCTATTTTGTTCTGTTCCTCTTCCAAGCCACGCCCTGATCTAACCAGCAGGGAGATCAGTGAGACAAACAACCACCCATCCACTTTTTTAAAAGAAGATAAAACATATCTAGGTTCATCGGGATGTTCACTTAGTAAGTTTTATAATGTCTGATCACTGGGGTGGACATCTGAAACTAATATAACATTGTATGTCAACTGTAATGGAAAATTAAAAATTATTTAAATTAAAAGTAAGTAAGTAAGTAAATAAATAAATAAACAACAACATTGTAGGCTTCTTATCAATCAATTTATAGCCAACTCCATTAGGCAAAAGCTACAGGCCTAAGTCTCCTTTAGCCCTTCTCCACTTCACACTCTCCAGAGCTGCAGGCCTTCTGTCTGCTTGTAAAGGTCTACGAAGCAACTTTTTGAGGTTTTAACATTTTGTAGTCACATCCCTGGCTTCACCTGTGGACTGTGCTTTCCTAACAGCACTCTGGATTTGATCTTCCTTGGAAGCCATTTCATTTCCTGTAGGAAGATGTGATGAAGGAGAAACGGTTATTTATTTTCAAACCCAGAAATTTCTGGCTCCTATATACAGGTGTCACCCCAAAATGTATACACACTTTAGTAGCTGATAGCTCAACTTTGAAAAGGGAATGTATTTTCAAACACTGCCTTTATAATTATTCAAAGTGTATGTATAGATTTTTTTGAGGGGAGGGACACTTTATATTTAATAGTTCTTTCTTTTTAACTTGAATTTATTGGGATGGCATTGATTAATAAAGTTATGTAGGTTTCAGGTGTACAATTCTATTATCTGTATATTACATGGTATGTCCACCATTCCATTTATCACTCTTTTACTCTCTTCTACCTCCTCCCACCCCTCTTTCCCTCTGGTAATTAACATACTGTTGTCTGTGTCTATGAGGTGTTTTGTTGGTGGTGGTGGTGATTTTTTGTTTTGTTTTTTTTTGCTTAATCATTTCATCTTTTTCACCTAGCAACACGTGCCCCCACCGCTTCCTTCTGACAGCTGTCAGTCTGTTCTCGGGATCAATGAGTCTGTTTCTATCTTGCTTGTCAGTTTATTTTGTTCGTTAGATTCCACATCTGAATGAAATCATATGGCACTTGTGTTTGGCTGGCTTATTAGCATAATGCTCTTTAATAGTTCTTTCTTATCTCTTTCATTTTGCTATAGACAGTGAGAAAAACCAGGCGGCCGCTTCAACACTCTTCCTGAAAATCTCCTTAGCTAGGACATTCAATTAATTTGGTGTCTTTTCTATTTTCCAGGTCACCACAGATAACAAACAGTGTTGCTAAACTTTCTACTACTATATATGACACCTCCCAATAACATTTTCCTCACTTTCCTGCCAGCCCCAACCAAAAACTTTAAGAACCACAAGGTTTTCATGAACAGTCTCTTATATGGTACACCCTCCCAAATTCTGCCTGCCACCAAGACCTGAAGTCATCGCTACATGTTTTCAGTTTTCAGACCTGTTCCAGTTATCTGTTGCTCCATAACAAACCACTCCAAAGCGCAATGGCTGAAACATTACACTGACAACATCTATTGACTCATTAATCTTCAATTTTGGGAGAACTTGAAAGAGTTTCTCTCAAGTTGTTGGCTGAGGTGGCTGAAAGATTGGAGGCTACAGGAGTCTGAAAACTCACTCATTCCCATGTGTGATGGCTGATGTCAGCTGGGAGCTTATCTGGATTGTTGTTGGAATGTCTGCACCTGACCTTCCCGTGCCTCACCAGCAAAGCCAAGGGTCCGGTGAGCCTGAAGGAGGCCACAGAACAGATCCCGACTGCAAGCTGAGCCTTTATTTTATAGTCAGAGGTAAACAAGGTAAGTTACAATGTTCTTGTAAGTTTTACTTGTTTTGGCAGCACTTGCTGCACCTCCCACAGCCCATTAGCTACCCAGGAAAGATCTAGGGAGCAGTCACAAGATCAAGCTTAACTATGCTAAGGGGCTGTGCCCTCTAAGCTGGGACTTGTTTGTGGCATTGCCAGCAGGTCAGTCTGTGGCTTAACCCTATAACCACTCCCTACATCTTTCATGTGGCAACTTGGCTTGTTCACCAAATGGTGAAGTAGTTGGATTCCAAGAGAAAGCATTTCAAGAGGGAGGAGTGCCAGAGGAAACCTAGTGTCAGAAGTCAGGCATTATTGGCACCACATTCCATTCTTTAGACGTGAGTCCCTAAGCCTGGCCCGGGCTTAAGAAATTGGGCTCCATATTTTAATGGGAGCCGTGTCAAAGAATTTGAGGACCTGCTTTAAAATCATCATAAAACAGAGGCATGGAAGCCCAGGACAGACTGCAGAATCTCAGAGGGAAGGTGGGGAGGGTCTGTGGATGGGAAGTGATCAACCACAGAACTTGTATGTGTGCCTGCATAACCCACAAACATAGACAATACAGTGGTGAGGGCCTGAGGTGGGGGTTGGGGACAGGCTAGAAGAGGGTCAACAGTGGGGGAAACATGTAATACTTTCAACACTAAAGATTTAATTAAAAAATAAAACAAAATTACCATAAAAAGGTATCCTTAGCTCCATTTTACAGATGTAGAAGCTATAATTCAGAGAGACAGACTTACTGAAGGTCTTACAGTTAGTAAGTGATAAGGCTTGGGACCCTAAGATATACGTTGCATATTTAACTACATAGCGTCTAATGTGAATCTATGAAGCATTAGGGTGATACCACATTTCACACAGAAAAACAGAGATGCAAGCATGCAAAAGAGAGAGAGGCAAAATCAGGGCAAGCGTATAAAAGAGAGAGAGAGAGGAGAATCCAAGATGGCGGCATAGGTAAACACCTACACTGCTGCCTCGCACAATTTCAAAACTACAACTAAAAGACAGAATGGACATCATCCAGAACCACAGGAAAGCTGGCTGAGTGTAAGTTCTACAGCTAGAAGGAAAGAGAGGGGCTCACAGAAACCCAGAGGAGCTGCAAAAAGCTGAGGTATGGGGACGCGCGCGCTGAGAGAGCGGGTGCCTGAGTACCTGGCTGGCTTTCTCTGGCGAGAGGGAAACAGAGACTCCCAAAAGCATTGAACCCCTTATCTTATGACACTGAACCCCAGATCCAGCAGAAACTCATACGGGGGGAGTTTGGACTGTGAAAAGGGAGAGGTGCACGGAAATTTAGGGGAGTCACAAAAGATCAGAGGCCTGATGGCATGCACGGCACTGCGCAGAGGACAGATTGCTGATTGTGCTGCTGGCTTTCACAAGTGGGTGGGAGACAGACCCTCCTAACTGTGCCACTTCTGACTCCACTAAGCTCCTGTTTCGGGTGAAACCCTGGGGACCTAGACTCGTGTGGTCCTGGTGCGCAGGGGAGCTGGAAAGGCAGCGGTCTAGAGGCATTGCGGGTGTGCACACACAAGGACCGCTCCAGCGATTGCCCAGTCACTTGAGACTCAGGGGCTGTGGAGGGCGGGGCCGACTGGAAGGCAAGGCGGTCCCTTAAGCCCTGAGACTCCACCCCTCCCAAGCTCAACAGAGGCTTCTTCCGTTTTGCAAGTCTGGTACCATAAGGCTGAATTCAACACAGAAGTTTCCCCGGCATAGTGAAAATGCCGAGACAAGGGAAGGGATCACAAACAAAAGAAATGGAGGGAAAAAAAACTACTGGATATAGAGTTCAAAACCATGCTTATAAGGTTTTTCAAGAATATGCTAGAAAAGATGGATAAATTTATCAAGTCCCAAGAGGAGATGCAAAAGGACCAACTAGAGATGCAAAAGATCCAACTAGAGATGATGGATAAATTTAGTGAGTCCCAAGAGGAGATGAAAAAGGACCAACTAGAGACACTGACTGAAATAAAAAATATTATACAGAGTCCTAACAGCAGACTA
>PVJN01029204.1:0-26552 GCA_004026805.1 Lasiurus borealis | reverse complement strand
GATACCAAGGTCTCTGCTTGGGTCGCCGGGGGGGGGGGGGTCCTTAGCCAGCCTGCAAACCACCACTGGTTCTCACCCAGGCAACCCCACACCTCAAGGGAACACCCAGCTTGCACCCCCTGTGCACCAGGCCTCAATCCTAAAGAATTATATGCAGATTGACCATCATTCCAACACACAAGATGGCTGCCTCCATGTGGTCAAAAGATCCTGCCCCCATGTGGACACAAGAAGACCACCACAAGATGGCCAGCAGGGGAGGGCAGTTGGCAGGGACCAGGCCTGCAAAGAAGGGCAGTTGAGGGTGATCAAGCTTGCAGGGAAGGCAGTTAGGGGTGACCAGGTCAGCAGAGGAGGGCAGTTGGGGGTGACCAGACCCACAGGGTAGGGAAGTTAGGGGCAAAAAGGCTGGAAGGGGAGCAGTTAGGCATCAATCAGGCTGGCAGGGGAGTGATTAAGGTGATCAGGCTGGCAGGCAGAAGTGGTTAGGGACAATCAGGAAGGCAGGCAGGTGAACAGTTAGGAGCCAGCTGTCCTAGATTATGAGAGGGATGTCCAACTACCCTTTTAGACCCAATCCTAAATGGGCAGTTGGACATCCCTCAAGGAGTCCCAGATTGGAGAGGGAGCAGGCTGGGCTGAAAGATACTCCCTGCCCCATGCATGAATTTGGTGCACTGGGCCTCTAGTATATGCCTTTCTTCCCAATCTCCCACCCTTGCCTTACTTCTGAGATTTTTCGGTCTGTTACATGTCTCTGGAACCATGATGTTTGTCAGTTTATTTTGTTAATTAGATTCTACATATGAGTGAGATAAAGTCATAATTGTCTTTCTCTGACTACCTTATTTTACTTATTATAATACTTTAAGTCCCACATGCTATCCCAGAGGAAAATGTACCCTTCTTTTTTAATGCTGCATAGTATTCCATGGTGTACCAGAGCTTTTTTATCCATTCATCTATGGATGGGCACTTGGGTTGTTTCTAGATCTTAGCTATTGTAAATTGTGCTGTTATGAACATAGGCGTGCATATATCCTTTCTGATTGGTGTTTAGGTTTCTTAGGCTATATTCCTACAGGTGGGATAACTGGGTCAAATGACAATTACATATTTAAGTGTTTGAGGAAACTCCATACTGTTTTCCACAGTGGCTGCACCAGTCTGCATTCCCACCCTCAGTGCATGAGGGTTTCCTTTTATCCACATTCTTGCCATTTGTTGATTTGTTGATCATAGCCATTTGGGTGGTGTGAGGTTTTACCACATTATTGTTTTGATTTGCATCTCTTGAATAATTAGTGACTTTGAGCATTTTTTCATATGTCTCTTGGCCATCTGTATGCCCACTTTGGAGAAGTACCTATTTAGTTCTTAAAAAATATATATATATATATATATATATATATATATATATATATATATATATATATATATTATTGATTTTTTTACAGAGAGGAAGGGAGAGAGATAGAAAGTCAGAAACATCAATGAGAGACATCGATCTGCTGCCTCCTGCACACTGCACTGTGGAAATGTGCACACAAGAAAGATACATGCCCGCAGCCGGAATCGGACCTGAGACCTTTCAGTCCACAAGTCTATGCTCTATCCACTGAGCCAAACCGGTCTCGGGCTTTGCCCATTTTTTAATTGGATTGTTTGACTTTCTTTTGTTCAGTTTTATGAGTTCCTTATATATCTTTATCATTGCCAAATACGTTCTCCCCTACAGTGGACTCCTTTTTTATTCTTGTTGATGGTTTCTTCTGCTATGCAGAATCTTTTTATTTGGATATAGTTCCTTTTTTAAATTTCTACTCAGTTTCCTTTTCCTTATGAGGTATATCCACAAGTATATTGATACTAGAGGTATCAGATTTTGCTACCTATGGTTTCTTCTAGGATATTTGTGGTTCTATAACTTACATTTAAGTATTTTATCCATTTTGAGTTTATTCTTGTGTATGGTGTAAATTGGTGGTCTGGTTTCCTTTTTTAATGTATCATTATGACTTTATTTTGGGGCATAGTTTAAGCAAAGTGTCCAATTTCTTTCTTTTGAATGCAGACAATCCAGTGTTCCAAACAGCATTCTTGAAAAGACTATTCTTTCCCTATTGTATATTACTGATGTTTTTGTCAAAAATTAGTTATATATGTGGGAATATTTCTGTGATCTCAATTCAATCCCAATGGTCTATGTATCTTATTCATCCTAGTACCATACTATTGATTAATATAGCTTTGTGCTACAGTTAAAGTCAGGAAGTGTAATGACTTCAGCTTTGCTCTTGCTCAAGACTGCTTTAGCTATTGCAATTCTTTTGTATTTCCAATGAATTTAAATATTGTGTTATTTGGTTAATGTGGTACATTACATTTTTAGAATCCTAACTCAAATATGTTTAGTGAAATATTCTTTTGGTATTTCATATTTCTTTTAGTAAAGGAAAGTAGCATGTATGCCTAACACAGGAGCTGCTCCCTGGTGGTCAGTGCGCTTCCACAGCTAACCTCTCAGCAAAGTAGAGGGATCATACCTCAACATAATAAAAGCCTTACATGACAAACCTAAAGCCAGCATCATACACAATGGGGAAAAACTAAAACCATTTCCCTTAAGAACAGGAAAATGACAGGGATGCCCATTTTCAATACTCTTGTTCAACATATTACTGGAAGTGCTAGCCATAGGGATCAGACAAGAAGAATAAATAAAAAGCATCCAAATTGGAAAGGAGGAAGTAAAACTATCATTTGCAAATGACATGATGTTGTACGTAGAAAACCCTAAAAACTCCACTCAAAACTATTCTACTTAATAAATGAATTTGGCAATGTAGCAAGATACAAAATGAACACCTAAAATTTTATGGCTTTTTTATATGCCAATTAGAGGCCCAATGCAAGAAATGCATGCAAGGGGCTTGGCTCTCACAGTCCTGGCTTTGTCTAGAAGGTCTTGAAGGTTCTCTGGATGATTGTTCCACTGTCCAGTTTAATTAGCATATTATCTCTTTATTATATAGGATAGTGATGTCAATAAAAATAATAACTAAAAATAATCCCATTACCATTGCATCAAAAATGTTAAGATACCTAGGAATAAACTTAATTAAAGAGTTAATAGACAAGTACTCAGAAAACTATAAGACATTGAAAAAAGAAGTAGAGGAAGACATAAACAAATGGAAGAATATACTATATTCATGGATTGGTAGAATCAACATCATTAAAATGTCCATACTTCCTAAAACAATCCATAGATTCAATGCAATCCCCATTAAAATATAGAGGGCATATTTCACAGACCTAGAACAAACTCTCCAAAATTTCATAAGGAATAGAAAATACCCAGAATAACCATAGCAATCCTGAGAATGAAGAACAAAGTTGGAGGGATCACAAGATCAGAAATAAAACTATATATTACAAAGCCACTGTTCTCAAAACTGTCTAGTACTGGCACATGAAAAGACATATAAACCAATGGAAAAAAAAGAGAATCCAGAAATCAATCCAAGTCATTATGCTCAATATTTGACAAAGAAAGCCAGAGCATACAAAAAAAAAAAAAGAGAGAGAGAGAGAGAGAGAGAGAGAGAGAGAAAGAAACTAGATCACCAACTTACACTATACACAAAAATTAACTCAAAATGGATAAAGGACTTAAATGTAGACATAAAATCAAAGAAATCTTAGAAGAATCCATAGGCAGCAAAATATCAGATATATGTCATAGTAATATCTTTACTAATATAGCTCCAAGGACTATGTAAACTAAAAGAAAATAAACAAATGGGACTACATCGAAATAAAAAGCTTCTGCACAGCAAAATAAACCATCAATAAAACAACAAGAAAGCCCACTGCATGTGAGAACATAATTGCATTGTTATCTCTGTTAAGGATTTAATATCCAAAATTTATAGGAAACTCATACAACTTAACAAAAGGAAGATAAAAATCCAATAAAAAATTGGACAAAAGACCTAAATCAACACTTTTCCAAAGAGGACATACAGATGGCCAAGAGATATATGAAAACATGCTCAAAGTCACTAATCATCCAAAAAACGCATATCAAAATGACAATAAAATACCATCTCACACCTGTCAGAATAGCTCTCATCAACAAATCAACAAAAATCAAGTGCTGGTGAGTATATGGAGAAAAAGGAACCCTTGTACACTGCTGGTGGGAATGCAGACTGCTGCAGTCACTGTGGAAGACAGTATGGAGTTTCCTCAAAAATTAAAAATGGAACTCCCATTTGACCCAGTAATCCAACTTCTAGGACTATATCCTAAGAAACCAGAAACACCAATCAGAGAGGATATATGCACCCCTATATTCATAGCAGCACAATTTACAATAGCTAAGATTTAGAAACAGACAAGTGGATTAAGAAACATTGGTACATCTACACGATAGAATTGTATGCTGCTATAAAAAAGAAGGAACTCTTGCATTGCAACAACATAAATGGAACTGAAACCCTTATGCTCTGTGAATAAGCCAGTCAGAGCGAGATAAATATCACATGATTTCACTTATTTGTCAAATATAATGAACAAGATAAACTGGTGTACTAAAATAGATATAGAGACATAGAAGGATTCTATAGGCTGTCCAACCTTAGAGGTAAGGCATGGCGGGGAGTGGTAAGAGATCAACCAAAGACTTGTATGGCCAAAACCAGTTTGGCTCAGTGGATAGAGCGTTGTCCTGCGGACTGAAGGGTCCCAGGTTCGATTCCGGTCGGGGGCATGTACCTTGTTTGCGAGCACGTCTCCATTGTGGGGTGTGCAGGAGGCGTCTGATCGATGTCTCTCTCTCATTGATGTTTCTAACTTTCTGTCCCTCTCCCTTCCTCTCTGTAGAAAATAAATAAAATATGTTTTTAAAATAAAATAAAATAAAATAAAATAAAATAAAATAAAATAAAGACTTGTATGCATGCATATAAGCATAACCAATAGATACAGATAGTAAGGGGGTGAGAGTATGTGCTAGGGGGTGGGAGCAGACTGGGAAAGGTCCATGGGGGAAAAATGAGACATATGCATTACTTTAAACAATAAATGATTTAATTTATAAAAGTGAGGGGTTAAAGGTATAAGTAGTGAACTAGCTATTAGAATAAAGATAAATTGTGTGAGCCAAAACAGTTTTGCTCAGTGGGTAGAGCATCTGCCTGCGGACTGAAAGGTCCTAGGTTTAATTCAGGTCAAGGGCATGTATCTTGGTTGCGGGTGCATCCCCAGTAGGGGGCCTGCAGGAGGTGGCTGATCAATGTTTCTCTCTCATCGATGCTTCTAACTGTCTATCCCTCTCCCTTCCTCTCTGTAAAAAATCAATAAAAAAATATATATATATATAAAGAATCATTATGTGAGGAAAAGACAGGACATTTCACTCAGACAGAAATGAAAGGGAAATCTTAGAACAAAGGAGCAGTATAGAGTACTGAGGAAAATGTCTATGAAGGATATTTACCATTCAATAAAGGAGCTCTACTACTTCTAAGTTCTATTTTTCTGCTTGAATTTAAAAAAAAAATTTGTCTATTCATTTTCCAAAGTTTTCTGAATCAATATGCATGCACAATACCCTAGGTACATTTATTTCAATAGTATTGACTGAGTACTATGTCTCACATGGTGTTAAGCCCCAGAAATACTGTGACAAATGAGACAGCATTTCTGCCTTCTCTAAGTTCACTATCTTCTCTAAGTTCATACATATATGATTTAAGAAATACTTATAGTTGGAAATAAAATTTACACTGGAACTTGTAAGGTTAATAAAATCACAAGAGATGCTTATTGACCTTGGGCTAGTATTAGTTATTACCCCAGCTAGAAAAGTAAATATTCCAAAAGTCCTCTTCCTTTTCTTTCTGCCCTTCCATCCAACACCTTCCATCTTTTTAGTGACTAAGAATTGCTGTCCTCTAGTGTGCATTGTGGAGGAGGAAAGCTTTAACTCAGCCATTTTCTCTTAAATTCTGCTCTTCATTTCCTTCCCAGTGTCTCTAGTTTCTCACCAACTCTCACTTAAACTTTGGTAATTACCTCACTTGAGGACAATCAATCTTCCATATTGCTGCTAGAGGGATCTTTCCGAAAGATAAATTTGCTCTTATGATTCTCTTGCTTAAAAAAATAATAAAACAACAACAAAGACATTTGGTAGTCTCCTACTGCCTTCAGGGAAAAGTCCACAACTCAGCATGTCATAGAACACCCCTCACTATGTGAAGTGATCACCTCATCAGCTTTCCTGCTGCCTTTTTCCTGACTCACAAATCCTTTTATTTTCTTTAAAATGTGTCTTTGTTTGTAAAGCTTCTCTCCCTGTCTCCAAGGCAGACACAGAAAGGAATATGAATTATACTGCTTTTCTCCTTATATGACATTACTTATATGTTGTTTTATTTTCTAGACTGAATAATTAAATGTGGGAAATGTATTTTGTTAATCTTTGAATCCTTATACTTGTCACAGTTTCTGGCACTGTCCTTGTCATGTTGAAAATATGCCACACATTGTAAAGTGAATTAAGTAAAAATAAATTAGCCCAGAGTTTAGAAACAAGACCTAGAAGGTAAATAATACTTTATGATAGAAGCATTCCTTTGAAAAGTAGATGTTAAGAATACTTCTGTATTTTAGTATTCAATATTTGCATTTTGGCCCTTCAAATCTAATTAAAGATTTTTTAAAGTCATTTAATGATTTTTTGGAAAAAATAACAAAATATAGCAAGTAGAATAAAGTTTTATGTATAGAACCATATCATTAAACTTTTAAAAAGTGTCAACTTAATTGAATTCGAAGTACTTAATGTTTGCATAGCTAACCTTTTCTTTATTTGAATTCAGAATATACCTATTCAAGTATTTTATTATTTTTAATATGACATCAAAGACACTCCAGGGTACATTTTATTATTCCATTTATTCATGCCTAGGGTACATTATGAACTACAAACCTAAAGACTACATGTTTTAACCACGCAAATCATATATTAGTGGATCAATAAAACACACCCTGGAGTACCTTAATCCTATAATATGTCTCCTACTTCTTATTTAAAGGAGAAAAAAGCAATTAATCTCAAACAAAACTAATACTTTAAAATCACATCATTCTACTTTTCATATTTCATTCAGGGAACAAATGGAAAAAATGGCAGGTTCTTGTTAGGTCATTACTAGAGAAATACATTATGCAGTCCATCTACTACTGAAAGAATCAGTAGTATTTCTGCTTTAAAAGCTTTAATGCTTGGCTATAGACAGTCCAAGTCTTTGTGAAGTATAATACATTTAGTTCTGCTGTTTCTTTACATAGTAGCAATATGAAACAAAAGAATTAGATAACAGAATGTGACATATAATTAAATGTATTGAATAAATTTTACTTGCCACATATTTCAGACAATGTTCTGTCAAATTACAATAGCTTTCATCAACTATAATTTCTTATTCTATCCTTTCTCTCTTTCCTGTGATTTAAATCTGAGATTTTCCTTTGTCTCTAGATTTATCACACCCAATATATTAATTCACATATTTTGATGCTCATCAAATAAAATTTAACTTTGAAAGAAATTTACTTATCAAATAAAGTACATATACAACACATACATATATGATATTAATGAACAATTATCATAAAATTATGAAAGGCAAGAAAAAGCAAAAATATTAACATAATCTCTATTCTTAAGAGTATTTTCACATGTTTACTTTTCACAGTAACACTAGGCCCAAAGCCTTTACAATCAATGAGAAATCTGAGGCAAAATAATATTAAAAACATTGTTCATGTTAGTAACTGGTAGTACTAAGATTGAAGAGGAAAGAAATCTGCAATGTGTGTGATTTCAAACCTATTTTTATTTTCCCTGTAACATTTCTAAACTAAATGTGTTCATCCCTTTAAACTTTAATAAAACTGTTTCAGCTTTAATGTTCATACATCAGTCTGGGGCTGACCTCATGAGATGCACTGTGCTACCTTGCAAATGTAACAGAGCAGGCTCCATCCATACCAGTCTTATTATGTGTACCTCATATTGAATTTCAGAGCTCTTCATTATATATACATATATATATATATATATATATACATATATATATATATATGTATATATACATACAAACACACATACACACATACATACACACACACATTAAAAAATCAATTGTTTAAACCACACATACATACACACACACACATAAAAAATCAATTGTTTAAACTTTGGATATGTGGATAAGTGGTATCTTAGAAAAAACCAAAGCAGAAATGTGTAATATTTCTGTGTACTTTTAGACTAAATATGGGCTATAAAAATATTATCATCACAAAATAAAATAGTATTTTTAAAGTTATAGCTGTTATGTATTTAATTAAATGTAAAAGAGTGGATTTAACAGATCTAGACAGAGAAGCATTGGTCAGATCCTTAAACCTCAGAGGGAAGGTAGGGAGGAGTGGGGATAAGAGGGAGAGATCAACCAAAGAACTTGTATGCATGCATGTAATCATAGCCAATGGACAGATACCAGGGGGCGGGTGAGAGTATAAACTTGGGGGTGGGAGAGGGTGGGTGAGCAATGGGGGCATAAGGACACATATGTAATACCTTAATCAATTACAAAAATGCAAAAAAAGAACAACAACAACAAAAAGAGTGGATCTGAGAAACTCAGTGTGGGAGTCTTTAATAAGACAGGAACTGATCTTACTTAGTGAGTAACAAGGATTGAAGATCAAAGCTGTTAATGTTATTTTTTCTGCTTCCCTTCTGTCCCTCTCACTGACTTGTTTTTGAACACCTTGTTATTCATTTATTCATTGAAGTTTTACTCCTGGTGTACTAGTATATAGTTGTAACTTTTATTCATGCATTCAACATATATAGTTTTATTGTTTAGTAGGTTGCAAAGATTGTATGAGCTTTTTTATGGCATAAAAATAAAAACTCCAGAACCTTTGTATTGAGGTCCTATTTCAAGAATTTTTTTCTGCATATCTAATTGTTTTTCTGTGAAAAAGGTAAAAAAGGTTACCTTTTTATTACATAACATAACAGATAGCTATTACTTTAAAAATACTATTTTCTTTTGTGATGATAGTGGTTTTTATTTACAGCCCATATTTAGTTTAACAGAATATATATGAAAAAATGAGAGATGCATTTGGTTCTACTGCAGGTTTCAGCAGTATAAGGTGGCAATTAGCAGTTTGTGAAAACCAGGTTACAGAGTGTTTATATTTCATGCAAAGGATTTGAATTTCATCTACAACTGATATTTGCAAATCTTGATCTCCAAAACAGTGTACTGAAAGTGATGCTGTGGTAACAATAATATCCAATAGGCGCTAGTCAAAGTGATATGAAAATAGAAGAGATTTCACAATCACTTACAGGGGGTTATATTTCTTGATAAGTAATAACAGCAACAACAGATGTTATAATTTATTAAATATTTACTACATCAAGATTTCCCTTATTTGTATTACTGATATAAGTTGCATGCTATTTAATACATTTTTATAAATGAGGATATTAACTTCAGTAAAGAAAATTGTCAAGCAAAGATTAGAAATGAGGAATTTCTGGCTCTATAACTTTTTTCATCTTGTATCTGCTTATCAAAACAACAACAACAACAAAAAGACCCAAATCATACTTTCAGATATTGTGAAGAAGTTTTATGCCTAATGGTGTACTATCAAAGGCTTACTATTCATCATAGTATAAATTATAACTATTAAAGTTATTAAAAATAAAACTAATTTAGTGTTATCACCAGCCTACCTCTGGTGTGGTAACATTTTATTAACATTAAGATTTTTTTGTTTTAAAGTATTTTTAGGTTCACTGAAAAAAATGAAGGAAAGGTAGAGAAATTTCCCAAATGCATCTTCCAGTAGAATGTTAGATTTGTTAAAATACACTGATACATTATTATCACCCAAATGCATAGTTTATAATGGTTCATCTTGTTATTGTACATCCCATGATTTAGGCAAATTTAAAATTACAAAGATCCATCATTATTGTATCATCCAGGTTATTTCCACTGCCTAAACATCCAAGTGCATTGCCTATTTATTCCACCCTTCCCCAACTCCTGACAATCACTAATCTTTTATTATTCCCATAGTTTTAGTTTTTCTGTTTCAAGAATGTCATATAATTGGTCATACAGTATATACTATTTTCAGATTTGCTTATTCTACTTAGTAATATGCATTTGTTTTCTCTATGACTTCCTGTGGCTTGATATCTCATTTCTTTTAAGTGCTGAATCATATTCCACTATCTGGATATATCATAGTTTATTTATCCATTCATCTACTAAAGGACATCTTGGTTGCTTCATAGTTATTGGCAATTATGCAAAAAGCATTATATGATTTGCATTTATTTAACTTTGTTAAGGTATGTAGTATGGCCCAGAAGGCGGTCTATGTTGATGAATGTTTCATGTCAGCTTGAAAAAATGTGTATTCTGCTTCCATTGCATAAAAGAGCCTATAGATGGCAATTATAGCTACTTTATTATCAGTGTTGTTGGATTTTACAATGTTCTTATTGCTTTTCTGCTGGCATGATGTGTCCATTTTTTATAAAGGGGCATTGAAGCCTTCAACTTTGATAGTCAATTTATCTATTTCTCTTTCCAATTCTAATAGGCTTATCCTCGCATAGTTTGATGCCTTGTTTTTAGGCCTACATAGATTAAGGATAATATATATATTCTTGGATAACTGACCCCTTTATCACTATGTAATTCCCTTCTTTACCCCTTAAATCTTTCTTTTCTTTGAAGTCTGTTTTGTCTGAAATTAATATAGCTATTTCTCCTTTCCTTTGATTATGTTAGGAAGGTTTAATTTCCTCTATGCATTTACTTTTATATATCTTTATATTTAAAGTGGATTCATTATTTTTTAAAATATATTTTTATTGATTTTTTACAGATAGGAAGGGAGAGGGATAGAGAGTTAGAAACACTAATGAGAGAGAGACATCGATCAGCCGCCTCCTACACACCCCCTACTGGGAATGTGCCCGCAACCAAGGTACATGCCCTTGACAGGAACTTGGGACCTTTCAGGATATATTATTGATAATATATAACTGGGTATTATTATTTGATCCACTCTGGTAATGTTTATCTTTTACTTGGTGCATTTAGATCACAGATTAAAGTGATTATTGATATTGTTGAATGAATATCTACCATATTCATTACTTACTTTTTTTTCTATTTTTTATCCTTGTCTTTGTTTCTATTTTGGTCTTTCACTCTTTTCTGCCTTTGATAATTTTAACTGACCCAACAATATGCTGTCTACAAAAGATCACCTCAGAACAAAAGATACACAAAGAATGAGAGTGAAGGGATGGGGAAAAAAATTCCCATGCAAATGGACAAGAAAAAAAAAAAATGACATAGCAATACTTATATATGACAAAATAGACTTCAAAATGAAGGCCATCATAAGAGTCAGGAACTCAACAAGGAAACAGTGATCTAAAAGACACACTGGATCAAATGGATTTAATTGACATTTATAGAACTTTTTACCTCGAATCAGCAGAATATATACATTCTTCTCAAGTTCTCAAGGTAATTCACAAAGATAGACTACATGTTAGGATACAAAACAAGTCTCTACAAGTTTAAGAAGATTGAAATATGAAGCACCTTCTCAGATCACAGGGGAATGAAATTAGAAATCAACTATAGTAAAAGCATCCTCAAATATTCAAAAACATGGAGACTAAACAGCATGTTATTAAACAATGAATGGGTTACCAATGAGATCAAGAAAGAAATAAAAAACTTTCTGGAAACAAATGAAAATAAACACACAACAACCCAAAATCTCTGGGACACAGCAAAGACAGTCCTAAGTGGGAAGTTTATAGCACTACAGGTAAACCTCAAAAAACAAGAAAAATCAGCAATAAACTATTTAGCCTTACAATTTAATGAACTAGAAAGAGAGCAAGAAAAGGCCAGAATAAGTAGAAGGAAGGAATAATAAAGATTAGAGCAGAAATAAATAACATAGAAACTAATATATAACCAAGAGCTGGTTTTTTGAAAGGATAAGCAAAATTAATAAAATGTTAGGCAGAATCATCAAGAAACAAAGAGAGAAGACTCAAATAAATAAAATCAGAGGAGAAGTAGCCATTGAGACCATATAAATACAAAAACTGTAAAAAAATACCATGAACAACTATATGCCAACAAATTGGACAATGTAGATGAAATGGAAAATTCCTGAAAAATACAATCTCCCAAAACTGAATCAGGAAGAATCAGAAAAACCTGATAGGACAATAACATCTAGTGAAATAGAAGCAGAAAAACAAAAAACAAGACAAACAAACAAACAAAAAAAACCTCCCAGCAAACAAAAGGCTTGTCTTGGATGGCTTCACAGGGGAACTATACCAAACATTCAAAGAACTAACACCTGTACTTCTCAAACTATTTCAGAAAAGCCAAGAGGAAGAAGCACTTTCAAACTCTTTTTATAAGACCAGCATTATCCTAGTTCCAAAATCAGATAAAGACATTACAAAAAAGAGAATTACAGGCTAATATTCCTAGTGAATATAGATATTAAAATTCTCAACAAAATACTAGCAAATAGCATCCAGCTATATATATTAAAAAGATCATACACCATGACCAAGTGGGATTTATTTCAGGGATGCAAGGTGAGTACAATATTAACAAATCAATAAACATGATACATCACATAAACAAATTGAAAGACAAAAATCATGATTACATCAATAGATGTGAGAGAGCATTAGACAAAAGCCAATACCCATTTTGATTAAAACTCTGGAAGCAAGATTAAAGGGAGCATATGTCAACATAATTAAGGCCATATATGACAAACCTACAGCCAACACCATACTATATGAGCAAAAACTATAACCATTTCCTCTAAGAACAGGGCCAAGACAAGGATGTCCTCTTTTACCACTCTTATTTACAACAGTCCTTGCTATAACCATCAGACAAGAAGAAGAAATAAAAGTCATCCAAATTGGGAAAGAGGAAGTAAAACCATCATTATTCACAGATAACATGATATAGTACATAGAAAAACCTCAAGACTCCACAAAAAAACCTATAATACTTAAAAAATGAATTTGGCAATGTAGCAGGATACAAAATGAGCACCCCAAAATTTTATACACCAATAATGAATTCTCAGGAAGATAAGCTAAACAAACAATCCCATTTATAATTGCAACAAAAATGGAATATTAGGAATACTTAGGAATATACTTAGGAATAAACTTAACCAAGGAGGTAAAAGATCTGTACTCAGTGAACTATAGGATGTTGAAAAAAAAGCGTTGGAGGAAGATATGAGTAAGGGTAAGAATATACTATGTTCATTGATTCATAGAATCAACATAATTAAAATGTCCATATTACCAAAGGCTATCTTCAGATTCAATGCAATAGTATTAAAATACCAACAACATATTTTACAGTGCTAGAACAAACTCTCCAAAAATTTATATGGAATAAAAAAGACCCAAAATAGCTGCAGCAATCCTCATAAATAAAAAATTCAGGTGGAGGGATCACAATATCAGATTTCAAATTATACTACAAAACCACTACTATCAAAACAGCCTGGTACTAGCACAAGAACAGACATATTGTTCAGTGAGATAGAACAGAAAACCCAGAAATTGAATCAAGCCATTATGCTCAATTAATATTTGACAAAGGAGGCAAGAGCATACAATGGAGTCAGAGAGTCTCTTCAATAAATGGTGTTGGGAAAATTGGACAAATACATGCAAAAAAGTCAACTAGACCCACAAATTACACCATATACAAGAATAAACTAAAAATGGACAAAAGACTTAAGTGGAAGTTGTGAAATCATAAAAATCCTAGAAGAAACAGCAGACTGAATCATGAATAACAATAAAACAAAACAAAACTGAATAGGACTATAAGAACTAATGAAATAGAAATAGTAATAAAAAACAAACAAACAAACAAACTCCCAGCAAATAAAAGCCATGGCTTAGATGGCTTCACAAGGGAGCTACACCAAACATTCAAAGAAGAACACCTATACTTCTCAAACTATTTCAGAAAATCTAGGCAACAAAATCTCAGACATCTCTCATAGCAATATATTTACAGATACATGTAAGGCAAAGAAAACTAAGGAGGAAATAAACAAATGGGACTATATCAGAATAAAAAGCTCTAAATAGCAAAAGAAACCATCAATACAATGAAATGAGAGCCCACTGTATGGGAGAATATATTTGGCAATCATACACCTGATAAAGAGTTAATATACAAAATATATAAAGGACTCATACAACTTAACAAAAGGAAGACAATCTAACCAAAAAATGGGCAAATGACCTAACTAGACACTTCTCCAAAGAGGACATACTGATGGCCAAGAGACATGAAAATATGCTCAAAGTCACTAATCACCTGAGAGATGCACATCAAAATGACATTGCAGTTCCATATCACAGCTGTCAGAATGGCTATCATCAACAAATCAACAAACAAGTGCTGGTGAGGATGTGGAGAAAAAGGAACCCTCGTGCACTGCTGGTGGGAATGCAGACTGGTGCAGCCACTGTGGAGAACAATATGGCGTTTCCTCAAAAAACTAAAAATGAAACTCCCATTTGATCCAATGATCCTACTTCTAGGAATATATCCCAAAAAACTAGAGACACTAATCAGAAAGGATATATGCACCCCAATGTTCATAGCAGCACAATCTAACAGCCTAAGTGCCCATCAGTAGATGAGCAGATTAGAAAGCAGTGGTACATCTACATGATGGAATACTATGCTGCAGTAAAGAAGAAGGAATTCTTACTATTTGAAACAGCATGGATAGAACTGGAGAGCATTATGTGCAGTGAAATAAACCAGTCAGAGAAAAATAAATTCATATGATCGCACTCATCTATGGAACATAAATTGATTAACAAAGCCAGATCAAGAGATAAAGAAGCATCAATCAGAATGTCAAACCTTAGGGGCATGGTGGGGAAGGGTGAGGATAAGAGGGAGAAATCAATCAAAGGACTTGCGTACATGCATATAAGCATAACCAATGGACACAGACACCAGGTGGGGTCAGGTCATGAGTGAAGGCATGGGGGGCAATGAGGGGAAAAGAACACATATGGAATAGCTTAATCAATAAAGAAAAAAAGAATAAAAAAATAAATGGCAAAGAGGTATCACCTCACACCTGTCAGATGCCTACCATCAAGAAGTAAACTAATGACATGTGCTGGTGATGATGTGGAGAAAAGGAAATCTTAGTAAAGAAAATATTAGTACACTGCTGGTGGGAATGCAACTGGGGCAGCTATGGTGGAAAATAGTTTCCCCAAAAAATTAAATATGGAATTGCCATTTGACCCAAGTGATGCCACTTCTAGGCTTATATCCTAAGAAACCCAAAATACCCATCAGAAAGAATGTATGCACCCCTATGTTCATTGCAGCACAATTTATAATGGCTAAGATCTGGAAACAGCCCAAGTGCCCATCAGTAGATGAGTGGATAAAAAAGAATTTATGCCATGGAATACTACGCAGCAGTAAAAAATACGACTCTCTTACCCTTTGAGACATCATGTAGGGACCTGGAGAGTATCACACCAAATGAGGAATGTCAGTCAGAGAAAGACAAGTATTACAAGTATCTGACTCATATGGTGAAACTAAATAGCAAATACCCGACGAACAGATTATATCCAGAGAGAGGGAGGCATAGAACAGTGTATGAAATCTCAGAGGGAAGGCAGAGCAGGTGAGGTGGGTGGGAGGTAATAAACCAAAGATCTTATATGTATATATGCATAACTCATAGACATAGACAGTGGGATGCTGAAGGTGTGGGAGAAGGGTGAGTTGGAGGGAATCAAAGGGGCAAAAAAGTGAATATTTGTAATAATTTCAACAATAAAGAATTATTTAAAAATAAAACAAAAAACAAGGTCTATGTACATTTTTGGAATACCATATACACTTGAATATAGAGATAGATATTGGCAGTTTCTAGGGGCACTTATAGAAATAAGAGGCTCCTTTTAGCTTAAAATAGGTAAAAATTAGTTAACATTATACTTTGAACCATCATGATTTAAATTTTTCTTCGTCCTATTATATTTTTCTATAATTTCATTTCTGTTATTGTATTTTTGTATCCCTTTCTTCCATTCACTAATCCAGAACTCCATTTTCCCCCTTACATTTGCATAAGGGGTTCTTGTTAAACATACTACTTTAACATCCTAAAGCAAATTCATAAACAAATGAGTGATTCATTGCATGGAATATTTGTGGGCACTGTGTAAGAAGGCATAGTACACTCAAATATTATTCTAACCTTTCATTCAATGACTTCTGATTGTGCTGGTGTCTCAGATATTATTCAATTGGCCAAAAACTAGAAATGAGTAGCTCTAGTACAATTATTTCTTTTCTTATTTTTAAATATATTTTATTGATTTTTTACAGAGAGGAAGGAGAGGATAGAGAGTTAGAAACATCAATGAGAGAGAGACATCGATCAGCTGCCTCCTGCACATCCCCTACTGGGGATGTGCCCACAACCAAGGTACATGCCCTTGATCGGAATTGAACCTGGTACCTTTCAGTCCGCAGGCCGACGCTCTATCACTGAGCCAAACCAGTTTCGGCACTACTAACAATTATTTCTTACATGATTCATTTTCATTCCTTTTTTGTGATAATATGGACTATTGTACTATACCACTGGAATACCTTTAAGTCTATTCTTAATAATTCTTGATCTATATCAAAATGCACATTGTTTCTATAAAGCAGACAGTGTTAAGAAATAGAGCCAATACAAATGTTTTCACTGATATTGGAAAATATTTTGAATAAAATGGAAGAAATTCACCAATTATGTGAAATGCTCTTATATCCAGCTTTCCTTTCTCTAAGTTAAAAATAAAAACAACTTACTTTCAACAATTCTCAATAGAAAGCATAGAACTTTGCTGTTTTGAGGCATTATTGCCTAAGCAATCATACTGTATACATTAGAATAGTGGTTGGCAAACTCATTAGTCAACAGAGCCAAATATCAACAGTACAATTGAAATTTCTTTTAAGAGTCAAAAACTGACTCCTGCGCATGGGCCACGAAGTTTCAATCCCACTATACGTGCATGCCGGCATATGGTGTTTTGTGGAAGAGCCACACTCAAGAGGCCAAAGAGCCAAACCACTGCATTAGAATATTGTCAGGATGTCAGAGATGATAAACATTACTAATGCTAAAATGACATAATAATTCTGATTATTTCATTTAGTGGAAGGTAAACTCCATGAAGACAGATTTTTTTTTTTAACCAGGCTGTCTCTGCAGCACCTAAAATATTAAACAGCTAAAAAATAATGATGAGATTAAATATAAGAATTGAAACAGTCACTGTGCTAAGCTAATAATAAAAGCATTATTTCATTTAATTCTTATGAGAACAAAATAAAGTAGTCCCTATTGTTATTAATTCTAGAGGCCCAGTGCACAAAATTCTTGCATGGGGGAGGGCCCAGCCTACACCTTCTTCCATCCAGGACTCCTCAGGGAATGTCCGACTGCTGGTTGAGGCCTCATCCCCTCACAATCCAGGACCGCTGGCTCCTAACTGCTCACCTGCCAGCCTGATCACCTCTAACTGCCCCCCTGCTTGCCAAATGCCTCCCCACATCAGTCTGGTTGCCCTGAAATGGCCCCTCTGCCAGCCTGGTTGACCCCAACTGCCCCCCTGCCAGCCTGGTCACCCCACACAGCCTGCTGTTTGGTCATCCCTCACTAACCCCTGTGTCAGCCTGGTTGCCCCATGCAGCCTGCTATTCAGTTGTTTGGTCATTCTCCAGGCTGGCCCTGGTTGGCAGGGCAGTTGACATCCAAGGCTTGTCTGCACCTTGGGTCAGCCCTGAGTGGCTGGGGGGCTGAGGGTACTGGGCACCACCATCTTGTGGCTGTGGGCACCACCATCTTCGAGAGTGTGATGGTCAATTAGCATATTCCCTCTTTATTAGATAGGATACTTATTTTGGAAAATCATCTATGTACAAGGCATTTGTTTTGTTTACCACTATACCCCTTAGTTCCAGGGAAAGAAAGGGGTATAGTGGTAAACAAAACAAATGCCTTCATTGCCTGTCGTCACAGAACACAGAGTCTTGCTGGTAGCAGTACTGCATTCACCTACTCCCTTCCATTATGCAGTAAGTAAACTCCTGAATAAATGGGACCTGTCTTTGATCCCTATGTTCTTAGTCACTAGCACATAATAGTACTCACTGATGAATCAGCTTCCCTGGTTCCATGAGGAAAGGTCTCTGTTCATTCATAGGGCTTCATTATCACAGGAAAAGTAGTTATTTTGAAAGATTGTTTTGGGTCATATTGTGAAACAATTACATATATAGCTTACTTGTCTCCTTTGCAATTACATTGTATCTGCTTATTTCAAACTTAGTTCCATGTTTTGATGAAAGGCAAGAAATTATAAGAAAATGCTTAAATTCAAACAACTTGATATTTTGGACTACCATTTTCAATGGAAAAATAGTTATAGGGAATAAAGTTAATGATGATTAAAAGATCTCAGTGGACTTTAGTAAAATATTACTAAAACTGAATTTATCATTGTATATCCAAAGTGTTGATAAGAATTGTCCCTCTTTCTAATTGATGCATTAACTACATAGTACAAGTATATTCATATAATGCTCAATTTAGCCATTGTGTTTGAATAACTGACAAATGGGACATATTACTTTAAATATTTTTTTCCTCTCAGAAGTCTAAGATACCAAATGAATAGAATTTTAATCAAGTTGCAAGGATATTATTTGTCACATTTATTCCTCATTTTATTTAAATTGGCTTAAATATTGATGCAATTATATGAATATTACATCTCTAATGTCAATATTTCAAGCATTATAATACGTTTTTCTCTAACAGACTATTCTCAAATATAAAATGTGAATAATCATCAAAAATAATTATTTTATATTTTGATAAATTGTCAAAAAGCTATGAGACCATAGCATTAAAAATTTTACTACCTACTTATTTCCTAGGATTAATATTCCCCCAAATAATGATTTTTCACTTCTAATTTCAAGATTTATATAAGTTAATGTTCAGGGCATCCACCTTCTTCATACTGTTATTGCAATCTCTATGTGACTATCTTTACATATATAGTTCACATATATATAATAACTATACTATAATTATCTATCTAGAATTGAATATGTAATATTTATAAATACATTATGTTGACTTTTTCAGTTCAATGAATTGTGGAAATATTATTTAATTTATAGATTTATATTATACATTTATAATTCTATCTAATAAGAGTAACATGCAAATGAACCATTACTCTGCTACACCTACAAGCTACACCCCCAAGCCACACCCACCAGCCAATCAGTATGCAATTAACCCCCAACCATGATGGCTGTGGCCCTGGAGCTAGCAGGAGGGAGGCTTGGGTTTCCTTGGCAATGGAAGAAGACAAGTTTTCCACTCACCTTGGCAGGCCCAGACCTCTGGCTACTCAAGGATATGAAGTTTCAATTATAGAAAATAAATAAATCCCAACAGACATGGCTGCCACCACAGAGCTCTACTCCAGGCTACAAAGTTTCAATTATATAAGATAAATAAATCCCAAATACCAGGGCCTCTACTTGGGTCACTAGGAGGTGTGGCCAGCCTGCAAACCACCATAGGCCCCTTGCCTAGGATACCACATGCCCCAAGGGAACCCCCACCCTGATCAGGTACACCCTTCAGGGAAAACCAGCTGGCTCCCACCCATGCACTAGGCCTCTATCTTATCTAATAAAAGAATAATATGCATATTAACCATCACTCCAACACACAAGATGGCTGCCCCAATGTGGTCAAAGATCCTGCCCCCATATGGACACAAGATGACCACCACAAGATAGCCAGCAGCAGAGAGCAGTTGGCAGGGACCAGGCCTGCAAGGGAGAGCAGTTGGGAGTGACTAGGCTGGCAGAGGAGAGAAGTTGGGAGTGACCAGACCTGCAGGAAAGGGCAGTTAGCGGGGACCCAGACCTGCAGGGGAGAGAGGTTGGGGGGGACCAGGCCTATAGGGGAGGGTAGTTAGTGGTGACAAGGCCTTCAGGGGAGGGAAAGTTAGGGACAAACAGGCTGGCAGGGGAGCACTTAAGCATCAATCAGGCTGGCAGGGGAGTGATTAGGGGGTGATCAGGTAGGCAGGCAAAAGCGGTTAGGGACAACAAGAAGGCAGGCAGGTGAGAAGTTGGGAGCCAGAAGTCCTGGATTGTGAGAGGGATGTCCAACTGCCCTTTTAGGCCTGATCAGGATCGGGCCTAAATGGGCAGTTGGACTTACTTTGAGGGGTCCCAGATTGGAGAGGGTGCAGGCTGGGCTGAAAGACACCCCTCACCCCTGTGCACGAATTTCATGCACAGGGTCTCTAGTTACTTATATTTATGAATAAATCCATGAACTCCACATAAAATAAAACAACAAAAAACTGAGGGACTAATCATAATAAAACTTATTTAATTAATGTTCAAGACATTATTTATTAATGTTGTCAATTGGTTATTTTATCTACACTGTGCAATAAAATGGAAAAAATATGAATTTAATGGATTCAATAACAAGGCCATTATTACTTGAGCTGTAGTGTGACTTCTGTAGCCCCAAAGATTACAGCTGAGCAACAGAAGGCGAAAAAAGTGGATCATCCATTACATTGAGCAGTTAATGATATTTTATTGCATTATTTATCAAATACTGTAGATGTATTTGTAGCTGCAAGCTTGACCTTAGCTAATCATAATTTGATGAATGCTTATATCATAAAGGCACTATGACAAAATGTTCCATGAAGCAGGAACATGAACTAGTATTATGAAATTCAGTAAGAGTGTAGTTCCAAGATATTAATGCTCAGACACCACATGAAAGACAGAATAGATGCCTATAATTCACATACGGCTGCTGGAATTTCTTTTTTTCTTCAGTGATATAAATAAATATTCAAGCCATCTACCTTAAATGATTTCTGCAAAGCATTTTTATAGTAGGAACACTGTAATGATAATATATTATTAAAATATTAAGGTTCTCATTCTATTAGGAAGATATAAAAAAGTCCAAAGCATTCACAATGTTATTTATGAGTTTGTAGTTAATTAGATTTAAGTATATATTTTGGAGAGAAAATATAAATGTGATAAGAAACCAATACCTACTGTATAATTTTGAATGTTGTCATTCTTCTAGGAAAGGAAATGCACTATGATTTCTGATATGAGAATGATAACTGCATTTTGTGTATATATTTGTATATTTAAAGATTTGGTAATAATAATTAAAGATTTGGTATAATTAAGTCATTAGCACTGTTTTATTTTTCATATGATACATAACATAATATAGGATGGCAATGAAGAATATTTTAAAGCAAGAACTTAATTTTTAAAGCAGTGCTTAGATATCAAATTATGAAGCTTGCTTTACATATGAGCCACCTAGATTTACCAAAGAAGAAGCTAATAGCAATTAATTAAAAACTGGCTCCTAATTAATAGATCTTCTATTGAACATACTACCTATCAATGTAATAACTAAAAAAAAGGTGAAGGGATTCAGCAAAATAAAACAAAACCTCATAGACCCAGACAATAGTATGTTGATTACCAGAGGGAAAGGGGTTGGCAAGAGGTACAGGAATGGGGTAAAGAGGGTATAAGTGGAGATAGAAGGGGTCTAGACTTGGGGCAGTGAACACACAATACAATGTATAAATAAAGTATTATAAAATTGTACACTTGAAACCTATATAATTTTATTAACCAATATCACCCTAATAAATTCAATAAAATTTTAAATGTAATGATTAATAAACCCCTTGACCTTCTTCCTAAACAAAGATTTAAATGTTTTTCTTATTGTACATGGAAAGAACTTGTAAGTTTAAGATGAACTTTACTGAAGCTACTGAGTCTAACTTACTCTTACATAAATTGTTATATGTTATGCTGAGGGGTTTTTACTCTTAAATATGGCTGTCAAAATTTTATATTATTTCCATATGAATATTGTATGTGATAAATAGAATGTTTTGCTAATGTTTACTTTTTCTCTTCTCTTTCTTAAGGTATAGTATACTTTCCCATAATAATAACCCTGGTTATGCCCATATAACTTGTTTTGCCCCCATGAAAGAACATGATGCTATAGAGGTCTTAAATGTGATTGACCAGTTTAATAATTTGGCTTATGTCTTCCTGGAATCTTCTGTGAGAAACTATGGTCTTCATTTAGCCTGGCTCCAGATTGAGAGTCATGAAGTAGACACAACTGAGATCCTGGGACCATTCTCAGTTTAACCACAGCCTGAAATGGAGTCGACAAACTAATTTCAGAAGAATCCAGCAGGGCCACAGTTGACTCATTGTTTTTGAGTATTTTTGTAAGCCAGAGTTGAAAATGCTTATTTGCATTAACCACATAGAACTATTTTTTAAATGAATAAACACACTTATTTTACAGAAAGAATTTCTAAGGTTATAGAATGAGGGGTTACTGAATCACATGCCATTTTTTCTTCTTTGTCATATTATGGAAAATATATTAAAATTATTTTTCTTTATAAAATTTCTTGCAGTGTTATTGTATCACATATACACATATGATCATCTGGAGTATTATTGCTAAAAAAACTATTATCTTTTTCTAAGTGCTATACAGTTAAGAAGCAAATTTATTTTTAAACTAGATTAAATTAATATGCTTAAGGTCTAATCTATAATAATAAAAGAGTAATATGCTAATTAGACCTAATTTCCAACAAACGACTTTCCAGATGAAAAGTTGTGAGGGAAGCTCGGGTCTTGGGTCTCAGAGGGAAGCAGGTGCTGGCAGCTGGGGGAAGGAAGGCCTACTCTTGCATGAATTTCATGCATCAGGCCTCTATTCCTATCTAATAAGAGAGTAATATGCAAATTGAATGTACCTTTGCTACCGCCACAAGCCATGTCCATGGAGCCATGTCCACCAGCCAATCAGAGAAAGTATGCAAATTAACCCAATCAAGATAGCTATGAGGAAGCCAAGCTTTCCACACACTCTAGCCTGCACTGAAGGTAACAAAGTTTCAATGGCTGAGGAAGAGGAAGGCTTGACTCTGACCCAGGCTACAAAGTTTCAATTGTAGAAGATAAATAAATCCCAGATACCCAGGCCTTTGCTTGGGTTGCCAGGGGGCATGGCCACCCTGAAAACCACCATAGGCTCCTTGCCCAGGCCACCCCAACCCTAGGGGAACACCCACCCTGATCCAAGACACCCTTCAGGGCAAACCAGCAGGCTCCCACCCATGCACCAGGCCTCTATCCTATCTAATAAGAGTAATATGTAGATTGATCATCACTCCCACACACAAGATGATTGTTCCCATGTAGAAACAAGATGGCCACCACAAGATGGCCAGCAGGTGAGGACAGTTGGCAGGGACCAGGCCTGCAAGAAAGGGAAGTTGGGGGTGATCAAGCCTGCAAAGGAAAGCAGTTAGGAGTGACCAGGCCAGCAGAGGAGGGAAGTTGGGGGTGACCAGCCCTTTAGTGAAGGGCCGTTCATGGGGGGTACCCAGGCTTGCAGGGGAGGGCAGTTAAGGGTGACCAGGTCTATAGGAGAGGAAAGTAAGGGGCAAATAGGCTAGCAGGGGAGCAGTTAGTCATGAATCAGGCTGGCAGGGGAGTGGTTATGGGGTAATCAGGCTGGCAGGCAGAAGTGGTTAAGGGCAATCAGGAAGGCAGGCAGGTGAGCAGTTGGGATCCAGCGGTCCTGGCTTGTGAGAGGGATGTCCGACTGTCTGTTTAGGCCTGATCCTGCCTAAACAGGCAGTGGGACATCCCTCAAGAGTTCCCATATTGGAGAGGGAGCAGGCTAGGCTGAAGGACACCCTCCCAAGCGCAAATTTCATCTATAATCCAATCTTCTGATCATCTGACCAATTGCTGTGATTCCCACTTACCACCAGGTGGCAGACCTCAATACAAGAGCTGCCAAGCTTTGGAGACTTGGCAGCTGTGACACAATCAGAACCAGAGAAGAGGGAGCCTGATTCCAGTGTGCGCCAATTGAGAACTGCCCTCTCGCAATCCAGGACCCCTGGGAGGATGTCAGAGAGCCAGTTTCAGTCCAATCCCCATAGGCCAGGCCGAGGCACTCCACCTTGCAGGAGGGACACTGCTCACTCTGCAGATACTCTTCGAGCCATGGCTTTGCCCAGGTGCAGCCAGCTGAGGAGGGACCATAAGAAGTTGACTCCAGGGTGTATCTAGTCAATCTCACCTAGTCCCACCCCACCAGGCACCTTCTAATTAATTTCCTTTCAGTGTGCACAAATCCTGCACCGGGCCTCTAGCATTTTATATTTTATCTTGGGTAGTGAATTAGTAATTATAATATAGTGTGGACAAATATTTAAGAAATAAATAATAGTAGCAAAACTACATATTATGATAGATAAAATTTAACACTTCTAAATAAGATAACATGTCTTATGTTTATTTCATCAATTCAGTCTGTTAAGGGTAATGCATTTGAAAACACACTTAAAATCACATCTATACAGAAATAGCAAACATTTTGGAATGTCAGTTTCTAATCCCAAATTTGACTCAGTACCTAATAAAGATGTTTAAAATAAATTTGGAACCAGTGTTCACAACATTATTGTATATGTGTTTTTGCACCTTTACAATTTTATTTTTTTAATATATATATATTATTGATTTTTCACAGAGATGAAGGGAAGGGGATAGAAAGTTAGAAACACTGATGAGAGAGAGGCATCGATCAGCCATCTCCTGTACGCCCCCCACTGGGGATGTGCCCACAATCAACGTACATGCATCTGACCGGAATCGAACCTGGGACCTTCTTAGTCCATAATCCAACGCTCTATCCACTGAGCCAAACCGGTCCCGGCCCTTTACAAAATTTTTTTAAAATACATTTTATTGATTTTTTTTTACAGAGAGGAAGGGAGAGAGATAGAAAGTCAGAAACATCAATGAAAGAGAGACATCGATCAGCCACCTCCTGCACACCCCACTGGGGAAATGTGCCCGCAAGCAAGATACATGCCCCCAACTGGAATCAAACCTGGGACCTTTCAGTCCGCAGGCTGACGCTCTATCCACTGAGCCAAACCGGTCTCGGCCCGGCCCTTTACAATTTTAGTAGTAACAAAAAATTGTTCTACAAAAAGGGATTATAATTTCATATGAGAAACTGAGGCTCAGGAAGGCTGACATCAGACCCCCCCAAAAAAAACACAGAATTTTCAAAAGGTAGAACCAAGAATTGAACCTGATGTTTCTGATTCCATGACACCACCAAGCATGTCAAACTCTAGGTGGGTCAGGCATATAGCCCACCAGTGGTGAGTTTAACATGTTTATGGAACTATTGTTCAACAAGTAAATACACTTATTTTTCAGAAATAATTTCAAGGGTTACAGCATGTGGGGTTACTGAATCACTTAACAATGTTTGTTTTTTCTTCTCTTTCATTTCTGTGAAAGGATATTCAAATTATTTTTCTTTATATCCTATCTTACAATTTGGCTCCTATCAGGACAGATGGTCTTGAGTTTTCAGAAACTTTATTTATGAGCATTTTTGGTTAATCGAAAGACAATTGAAGATGTGAAATAACTAGAGTCTGAAAATACTTCTATCCGAAGAAACAATTTCAACATAAGAGAAACCTCTAGTAAACTTTGATTCTTAGAATAAATATTGCTGCTTATCTTATTGGCACTGAGTATGGAACTCAGGACAGCAATTATGCCAAGGGTGTCTTGCTGCTTTCACAGTAAGAAACTAATTAGAATGTAGAACAGTAGTGAATGCATATAGTAATAAAGAGCAAATGCATGTATAAATATGCTAGCCTCTTTAGAGAGGAAAAATATTACTGCTTTCTGGATGAAAGGAAATTGTGTCACGACTGATAAGGTCCAGTGGTAATTTTCACTGAGCAAGTTGGCAGCTTAAAATGTTCAATCAAAAAGTTGGCATTTATAAAATTGCCGTGGAGCAAAGTTGATTTGTTTCTACTCTAAGTCCTGCTACCTATTAGCAGCATATAGTAAGTTATTATATTCTCTTTATATCTTGGTTTTCTTACCAATAAAATGAGGGTAATAATACCCTGCCATATAGGAATGTGGTGATAAATAACATTTGTAAATTATAATTTTATTTTTAGTACTACTGGGAAATGTTTACCATGATAAAGAAACAGTGTTCAATACTGGAGATACCAAGATTAAAGTTATGGTCTTGTGGAGGAAGAGCAAGTAATCAGGTAATTGCACTAGTGGTTATGTACCCTA
>PVJN01029203.1:0-26614 GCA_004026805.1 Lasiurus borealis | reverse complement strand
CCTCATTAGTTTGCCAACCTCTCCCCTCCCTGAGCCGGTGACCAATTCAGGCCCCAGCAGGGGCCGGTGTGGCTGGAAGCTCGGGGAGAGGCCACGGCGCCCGGGACAGAGGCAATTTCCCGGCTACGTTCGGGAATTGAAGGATGCGGAGACGATCAATAATTCACCATTCAGCGGGGTGAAGGCCAGGCACATTCTTCACCCCGTGCAGACAGCTGTATCTGGTCAGGCATCGAGCGGGCGGCTCATAGATCACGTTTTAAAGGCCTCCCCGCTTCCGACAGGGCCGCGAGGCCACGGAATCAAGGTTGTATCCTGGCAACATGTAACTCAGCGTCTGCTGCATGTGGGGCCCGGACAGGGTAAGGCCGGGGTGAGTGCTGGCAGCGGGGTCTTGGGGTCCCGCTGGAGGGAACACCCCGAAATTCCCATTCCTGACCTCAGGGGCTGATGGGCAGTAAACGGGGGAGACTGTTGTGATGATAACTAGAGGCCCGACCGACGCACGGAATTCGTGCAAGCGGCTCGGCCCCCGCCGCCATGGCTTCGTTCAGAAGGTCGTCTGGTCTAATTAGCATATTACGCTTGTGTTATTATAGATTAAATACAAGCTCAGCACAAGCTGCTCTGCCTTCAACAGGGACTTTCGAGCTCAATTACGCTCCAGTCAGGTTAAAGAGGAAACCGCGTGATATTTCACACACTGTCACCAACCGGGGAGGGAGGGGGGCGGGAATGACCCACCCGCAGCTTCCGGGGGCAGCCGCTGTGGACTCCAGGTTAGGGGTTCCCAGCACTGAGCAGGGCTCCCCCCAGTCCTGGGGCTATGGAATCTGAGAAGCACCAGAACCCGTTTTCAAGAGCGAGAGGGTTCCCCGGCCTGGCAGTGCCCGGGTTTTCCAGGGAACGGCCAGGGCACCAGGGCCAGCATGCGCCTGGGCTCACTGTCCTGCAGCAGTTCTGCGCCCGGAGGGAAACCCAAGAGACAATGCCCAGCAGCCAGGCTGGCACAGGGTCCAAGGAAGCTGCGAGGCTGCCGGCCAGGGCTGCGGTGGAAACGGGCCGCCAGTGGGGGAGCTGCAGGCGCTGCCTTGGTGCCAGTCTCTCCACCACCTGGGACACTCGGTCCCGAACCAGTTACTGTCTGCCGGGAATGCACATGTCCTTGGCACCGTCCCGCAGGTGCGTGTGTGTGCCTGTGTGCATGCCTGTGTGCATGCACGACACCTGAGATCTCTGCAGGGAGAGGGACACCCAGGCCTCACCCTGCACGGGTCCTGAGAGCTGGCAGCTGGCAGCTGCGGCCTCGGCACAGCGCATGGCAGCAGGTGAACGCAGCCTGGTCCCCTCAGTCAGGATGGGAACGACTGGCCCGCGAGTGTAAGGCCCCTGTGTAAGGCCCCGCCTGCCTCTCAGTAAAGACCTTCCTAGCCTGTCCCTGACCTTCCCGGGACCCGCGCCTGGGGCACAGAGCCACCTTTGCCCTTGCACTTCCCGGAAGCCGCAGTCTCAGGACAGCTCCCTTGGGGGCCGGGTGTTCGGGATAAGGATACTGGGCATCGGGTGGCCTCTCAGCTCCGTTACTAACCGGCGAGGTGTCGCTGGCCACTACTTAACCTCCCAGAAATGAGTCGCCTTCTGCACAGGGAGGATGCTGACCGTCCCTCCCCTACAAAGCTGCTGCCAGTCACTGAACGAGACGGTGCCGGGCCAGGTATTCAGTGGGTGCTCAATAAGTGACGCATCACAGTTCTGTTGCCAGCGGCAGTGGTCGGAGGACGAGGACCTTGAGCAGGAGAAGCCCCCCACCCCCGGCACCCCCTCTCCCAGGCCTCGGTGGGCTCAGCGGCACGGACAGAACGGAGAGGCCACGCCGCCGCCGCAGAATGCGGCCGCTGACGCTATTGATTAACACTGTAATTACACGAAGCGGCAGGGACATGTCACCGGGGAGGCCGCGTAATTGGAAATTACAGAAAGCCGTGGATTTGAGTTCCTGAACAGATTCTCCCGAGCACATCCGGGTAACAGGAAATTAGTTTAACTAATGTGGCGCGAAAAAGGTGGGAGAGTAAGTCCAGGGGAGCCCCGGGGTTCCTCGAGGTGCCACCCCAGGACTGGTCCCTCCCCTAGCACCGCCACAGGCCCCCACTCTGGGTCCCCAGGCGCGGACTCGAGATGCAAGACCAGTGGGGATACACACACCTGCCAGGACTCAGCAGTCGCTGCTCGGAGCAAGTTCCCACGGCGACCTCCCCAGGCCTGTCCTCGGGGTCACTCGCTTATTCTGGACAGCAAGCCTTCGCCGCGTGTGGCTACAACATCCACAGAAGCACCAGCTTCTGCTTCTGTCCGTTTACAAGATGGACACGGTGCTTGCCCTCCCTCTCCCCTCTCCCTCCTGTCCCCCCGGTTCTGGGCCACACAGGTCTACTGGGAGTTCAAGCCCGGGCCTCCGGGGAGTGGCAGACACCAGGTGCTCACTGTGCACTCACGGGGCTGCCAGAGCTGAGCCGGTCGCAGAGGGTCTCGATGGCCCGACCAGGCTGGCTTCAGGGCTGAGGTTGGCCCGTGGACCAGGAGGTCACGGTCCAATTCCCGGTCAGGGCACAGAGCAAGCTCGATCCCCAGCGTGGGACATGCAGAATCAATTCTCTCTTATCGACGTCTCTCCCTCTCTCTATCCCTCTCCCTTCCTCTCTGACCTAAGAATCAATACAAACGCATTGCTTTTAAACAAGAAATAAAGGTGCAGATCGAGCGGCGGGTGCTTCCGGGCGGGGAGAGGGAGCCGGAGTGACTCTGGCTGGACGAGACCCGGGAAGGTGCCCTGGGAGTGCGGGGTGACCAGGCTCACGCGGGCTCCATGCGGACGCAGAGCTGGTATTGCTGTGCGTGTCACAGGCTGGGAGTCTGCAGGGGTGTGGCGTGCAGGAACGCACCCCTGTGGTTCAGAGCCACCGTGCAGCCTGCACACTCATCTGCCTCGTGAGCCTCAGGCTCGGCTCTGCCACCCGCCACCGCCCTCCTCGGGTGCTCCCTGCTCTTTCCCACCCTGACGTGGGCACCACGGATACAGGTGGCTGGGGTTTGTGGCCGGTGCGTGTGGAGGGTGCCCGGTGGAGGTGCCTGTGGCTGGACATTTTAAATCTCCTCCCATCCGAAATTTTAAATCTCCTCCCATCAGCTGCGGGCACGGTGCCTATTTAGCTGGTGGCAGCCGGCAGAGCTGAAGTGTCCGGCGTCGCCACGAGGCAGCCCGCTATTTCATGCCCTGTTAATTCCTAATGCCGTGACTAAATTTCCTCCCCGCTTTTCAAAGAGGCTTTTCTTTCTTCCTTTGTAACATGCGGCCTAAGCGCCCACATGAAGAACATGAGCTCTAATGAGGCTGACGCCACACACATGCCCTCGCTGCTCCGCTCGCCGTGGGCTGGGGGCTCGCAGGCGTCAGCTCAGCCAAACTGAACTCTTCACGGCGAACTCCATCGGAGTGGCCAGACCGGGGTTCTGTCCACTGCAGAGCCGCGTGGTGGGGAAGCCGTCAGTCAACTACGATGAGCCACGGCCTCGGCCACGGCCACCTCGTGGCTCCAAAGGCAGGATGTGGGCGGAGCTGGCCGAGTGGTGGGAGCAGAAGCAGCCCTGACCCGCAGCCAGTCTCTCCGGCTCCTCTCCCCGCCCGGAAGCAGCCCTGATCCGCAGAGAGACGGCCACGGCACCAGCAGGCACCTGCCGCTTTAAATCGCATCAGTGACTTTAAATCCCATCCGCAGCCTCGGTCAGTGGCCACGCCACTCCCCACCCAGCCCGTTACTGCCAGCCCCGAACACCCCTGGTCTCCTGTGTTTATGCCGCTTCCTCAGGCCACGTCAGCCGGGTACCCCGCCTCGTGCCCCCTCGGGGCCTGCACTTCTCCCTCACAGGCCTCATCGCCGGCGTCAGAGCTGCACGCTGGGCATTTTGTCCCCACGCGATGCTGAGGGTTGGGGCCGTCACTGCGCCCATCACACCTGCGGACAGCCGCTCACACCTGAGGGCAGGTGCTGACTGGCCTAGAAGGACCACAGTCCCGCCGGAGGGAGGCCCAGGGGCAGCTGGTGTCTGGCCAGCGCATGCGCCTGAGTGAGTGCCAGGTGCCCAGCTAAGTCTGTGAGCCAAGCTGCCTTGTGGTGAGATGTGGGAAAGAGAAGCCCTCTCCGAGGCTCAGTCTCCTCCCCTGTGAAATGGGTATAACAAGTGCTTTGCATGATTTCTATTTGTTTCTGTTAACCCTTACTCAATGACATTTTTCCATTGAATTTTAGAGAGAGAGGAAGGGAGGGAGGGAGAGAAACATCAATGTGAGAGAGGCACATGGATTGGTTGCCTCCCACTCATACCCTGATCGCGGCCGGGGTGTCAGGGCGAGCCTGCAAACCACGTACAGCCCTGGATCTTGAATCAAACCTGGGACCTTCAGTCCTCAGGCCGATGCTCCCTCCACTGAGCCTGGGCGGCTGGGCTGCCCGAGGTTGAGGGAGATGGCGGACCTCGGAGAACCGCTAGCTGTCGCTGTCGCTGAACTACGCGCGTGGCTCCGCTCTGTAGCGAGGACCCCGCAGCGGAGCAGCCGGGAGGCAGGTGGCCTGACATGACACTCGCCCTCCGGGGAGAGGCGCAGGGGAGCCACACGCGTCGGGGCCAGAGAGAAGCACGTGATCGCGCCCGTCCTCTTCCTGCTCTGCCCAGGAGCAGCAGCACCTCCGCTCCCCGGACCAGGAGCGGCCCCCGGGAGGCAGGGACACCTGGAGGCGCCCTCTGCTCCCCGGGGAACCGGCCCCCTCTCCCCCACCCCTGCCAGGCAGCATAGAGCCGTGTGGGCCGGGCCTCCCCAGGCCCGCTGCGACTGCACCTCCCACCTTTCTCCTGCTGCCAACCTCCGTCATCCCGGGAACCTTATCGAGCCGCTTGGCTCACCGACAAGACAACTCATCACGGGCCTAACAGCGCGCCGGCTTCAGAGCGGCCTCCTGTGCCCGCCCCGGGGAGATCGATGCGCCTTCGAGCGGAGGGCCTGGGCCAGCCTCCGAGCGAGCGCACGGGGAGCCGACCGCCCGGCAGCGCTGGTAAGGCCCACCGCCCGGCCTGCGGGAGAGCTTACAGCCGGGGCGGCGGTCCACAGCTCGTCCTCAGGTCTCCATCGCGCCCTTGAACCGCAGAGGCCAGCGAGGGTGGCGGAGAATCACGGTGCCAGGCCCCGCCAGGCCGCTGCCTCCCCAGCCGTGGGGAGCCGGCTGGCACGGCGCCTGCTGTGACATGGGCGCGGAGTCGGTGGGAACCGCCTGTCTGAACCCCCAGGAGAAAGCAGGGTCCCAACTGGGAGCCCTCCTCCCGGAGACAGACAGCTCAAGTCCACGCACGTGCGATTCCCGGTGGGAAGGACGCTCACACCGCACCCAGAGCCCGGGAAACCCCTGGCGGCCCTGCGTGTCCTTCCTCCGTGTCCTGAGGGCCCACGTGCCACATGCGCGTACCCGTTAGACCTCCGGGGCGGGAGCCACGATAGCTCCGAGCGTAACTGTGGCCTAAAAGCCACCATTTTGCTTCGTCGGCGGGACCTGAGCATACAGCCAGGGACGGAACGAACGCCAGGCTTGGCTCCCCCAGCCTCTCGCTGTGGTGCCTCGAGGAACACCCCACCTGTCACCTGCCACCAGGGCACCTGCACTAGTGCCACTGAGGGCGAGACCACCACCAGGGACCTGTGGCGGGGGGCCATTAGCCCGGGGTTCGGTGTGAATTCCCGGGGCCCGCCACCCCAGCCTCTCCTCTCTGTCGCTCGCCACAGCGGGGAGGAGGGGTGCAGGCAGCAGGCTGAGCGGTGTATCCAGGCGCCAAGGGGGGCCCCGACCGGTCCAGACCACATTCCTCATCTCAGAGCTTTGCTTTTTACCGTCATGAGGCACAGTTATCCGGTGTCTGCAAACACCAAGCTCCCCACTCTGTGCGGTCAGATGGTAAAAGCCAGCAGGTGCCACTTTAACATCCCGAAAAGTACGCGCTTCACATAGAAAAAGCGGAATGACATGGTGTCACCAAGAGGGTCAGCTGGCCAATCCTGGCACCTAGCGGACTCCACAGCTGGCAACCCCACACGCCGGCGGACCCTCACACTGGCGGACCTCACATGTCTGTGGACCCCACACGCTAACAACCCCACATGCCAGCAGATAACCACAGGCAGCGGGCACAGGGGCCCTCGCCCTGACCACTTTGAACACCAGCTGGGTCACAGGCAGCTCCTCAGCTCCGGGCCCCAGACAGTCCCTGCCGCCTCCCAGGGAAGACCCCTCACAAGGACCCACAGGCACAGAGAGGTGGCACTCACTGCCCAGCCGGCTACGGGTGCGTCCGCTTCATGTCCTTCCCTCTGGGCGGCGACCCTGGCTCGGCCCTCTCACGGGGCAGGAGGAGCCAGAAAGTGCCCACAGCGGCCAGGTGAGCAAGGAAACCAGACGCCCCCCGCGCCCCCAGGACCCAGAGGAATCCGCAGGAGACCCCGACGCTTTCTGCAGGGCTCCCTCCCCACCCCCAGCCCTGCCACAACGCGAGCACCTCAGCCCCTCGAGTGATCTGTGACACCGGCGAGCTCCCTGAGACACCCAGAGGGAAGCAGAGGGGGTGTCAGCAGAGGGAGTGAAACACCCCCCCACATACACACACTCAGTGCACCCAGAGGCACCTCACCCTCAGCCCACACCCCACTCTGCACCCCCGCCACTCCCACCCGCACACCAACGGCTCCGGGACGCGGGAGCGCTTTGGCTAAGTCCGGTTTCGTGGGAACGTGAGCGGGGACTGCAGGGTCAGAGCGGGGAGAATAGGACACGCACAAGTACCTTCCCCAGAGGCGCCTGCCCTCGCGGCCCCGGGCCGGCCATCCTCCGCGCCCGCCGGAGCCCAGGCGGCCTTCGCTCCTTACCTCCACTCCCTGCACCTTCAGCTTCATGTGGTCCTCGCGCGTGGTTTTGCCATCTTTCCTCTTCTTCCAGCAGTAGCCGTCTTTCCTGTACTTGACCTTCTTCCTGTTGTAGAGGATCATGGAGCCATTCTGCGGTCTGCAAATGACAAAGGGCGCGTTACAAGACAAATCTATGGAGAGAGACATCGTGAGGAGTGAATGTCTCCCCAGAGACGCCTCCCCATCCCCTCCGCACTGGTTGGGGCGCCCGTGTCACCGTTAACTGCCGCCCCGGCCTGCTGCGACCTCTGCCTGTGGATCTGTACCAATGAGTTCAGGGTGTCAGTGACCGGCCTAAGGAACACCCCTCGGTCATCGGCACCAGCTAATCGGACACGCGATGCCCGGAAAGTGGGAGAAATGGAGCGAGAGCAGCGAGAGCCAGGACGGCGCAGCGCCTACTGCATCCGAGCTCCCGCGGGAAGACTTTCTCCTCGCAGCCCACCGTCACCGCATCAGGAGACAGACACGGCCACATGGACGCTGGGGGACTGGGCGCGGAAGGTGCCAACAGGAGGCTCGGCGCCTGCCCCAGTGCCCCATTCACGGCTGCGTCAGCTGGGCTTCTCCCTGGCGAGCCGGGTGCAGACCGCTTCCCATCTGCGCTCCAGCTGTCCTGGGACCCAGAAACCTCCCGGGAAACTGCCTATGGGGTCTACATCCCGGAATCTGAGGGAAGGAGCTGCCCCCTGGCTCAGGGCTAAGAGTGGGCTGACCATGCTGATGCCGTTTAAAAGTACCAACAGCCCCTCCAGCGTGGCTCCGTGGTGGAGTATCCACCTATGAACCAGGAGGTCAGGGTTCGATTCCCGGTCAGAGCACATGCCCTGGGTTGTGGGCTCCAGCCCCAGTGGGGGGCATGCAGGAGGCAGTTGATCAATGATTCTCTCTCATCATTGATGTTTCTCTCTCCCTCTCCCTTCCCCTCTAAAATCAATGAAAGTATTAAAAACAAACAAGTAAATAAGTAAATAAGTAAAAGCACAAATAAAAAGAACCTTAGATTTCACTAAAAGAAGCCACTCATCCGCCCCAAGGCTCGGGGGAGACTAACCCAGGAGCCCACAGGGGCAGCTGCTGTGGATTCTGGTTTGGAAACACCCAGGGGAGGAGCTAACCTTCTCTGCAGTGGGGGGATAGAGGGTGGGGTGGGGGTGGTTGGGGTAGTGGTAGAGGTCGGGGTGGTCAGGTCCTCAAGGATAACGCCCCTGACACTAACAGCACATCATACACACACACATATCACACACACACATCACACACATCACACACACACACACACACACACACACACACACACATCACACACACACATCACACATACACACACCCATGTGGCCACCTCTGTGTCACTCTGTACCTAAACGTCCGCACGAGAACAGAGCGCAAGGGTTTCTGAGCGCGAACGAGGCCATCGCGGCCCTGTCACCCGCAGGGCAGGTGGCTCAGGTTCCGCCATCGCCAGACGGGCGGAGGGAGAGAGCCACCCGCCCTCCTTCCTGCCCCGGGCAGCAGCTCCACCCCCGTTCTGCTCTGGTCCTGGAACAACCGGGCCATCTCACCCTCCGGCACGGAAACCGGCTGTTGATGGCTCTCTGTCCCGTGTCTTAGGGAAAACACCAGGCCAGGGCGACAGCGGCTGTGTCCCAGGGAGGCGAGGACGAGCACGGGTCCCTGGGAATCTCAGGCCCCAACGCTTCAGTCCCCTGTCCCCGCGCTGTGGGTTCAGGGGTTGTTGGGATTCCTCCCTAGGTCTGCGGACTACAACCATGGGGCAGCCCTCCGGATTGGCACAGGCGGTCACCGGACGGTTCTGTGTCTCGCTCACGGGACGCCTGGGAGCCTCCCGGTCCCCTTCCATGTCCCGGTGCAGGTGAGCTAGACTATTGGGCCCATCAGTTCTGCTCCTGGTCCCTGTCCCAGCTCCACAGCCCTGTGAGCCCCTCCCGCGCAAGACCCAGTTGAACTTGACTCCAAGTTCAAGTGCCCTGCTTACGGCCACTGCCTAAGGCAGGGGTGCAAACCTGTTTTCTGCCATTTGGATATTTATAATATCGTTCAAGGCCCACACAAAATCACCAGCTTCAAAATTAGCCCGCGGTCCTGGCCGGCTTGGCTCTGTGGATAGAGCATCGGCCTGCGGACGTTTCTGGTGAAGGGCGTGTGCCTCCGTGGCAGGCTCAATCCTGGGCCCTGGTCAGGGTGCATGTAGGAGGCAACCAATCGACGTGTCTCTCTCACATCGATATTTCTCCCTCTCTCTCTCCTTCTTCTCCCTTCTACTCTCTCTCTTTAAAAAAGGCCTCCAAACAATAACCACAAAAACCAGCCTGCTCCATTTGGTCAAACATTAAACTGACTCTCCGCAACGCCTTGACAGGGCCAGACCCAGGGATTTCTCAGGTCTCGTAGGGCCCCTGGGCCAGACGTTCCCCACTCCTGGCCTCAGGGATAAATAAGCAAAGGATCTCCTCTAACCCACTAGACAAGTGGTCGGCAAACTGTGGCTCTCGAGCCAATATGGTTCGAGAGCCAAGGTTTGCCGCTCTGTTGACTAACCCTAACCCCTCCACAGTGATCAGCGGAGCTCCACTCGGCCCCTGGGCCAGGTGACCTGACTGTGTTCCAGCTGCCGTGGGCGGTCAGCTGTCCTTTACACACTGGGGAGCCTGTGGTACCTGCTTCCAGCACATTCCCAAATGTGAGCGGCAGCCAGCATGTCAGACTCTGACAAGAAGCCAAGAGTGGCCCGTGAGTCTGCCATGCTTGCTGTACAGGGTTTCCGTGTGTGTCTTTACGCATGTCTGTGGATGTATGGTACATGCATGGGACAGTTTTCTGCCCCTGGGTGGTCTTGCCAAGACTGGTTTGGAGAAGAGCTCTATCTCATTCTCTGCAAAAGAAGCACGTAGGAATGAAGGATTCCTAAAACTCAGAAACAGACACGATCGAACACAATTTTGGGGAAGGGAAAGCTGCTTTCCGTCTGCTGGTTTCGTTAGGTGCCGTGAGAGTTCACAGCCTCAGTGTGACACTGGCTCTCCGTTCACTCCACCGGGGTTTCCTAACATCAGGAGCGCCTGTTCTCTCCACCACAAAATCTGTCAGCAAGAAAAATGACTGCAGGTGACGGCTCACTCTGTCATGTCTCGTGACATGTTCATGAGTCATCACCTGTGAGGAGCCGTGAATGAGGCAGACATACGTGGGATAAGTGTGTAAGGGAACTTTTCAACAGTAATTAAGGCTTGTGTCTGCTGAAATCATTTCCCAAGTCTTTTTGGTAACCTGAAACCTCAGAGTTTTACTACATTTAATTAATTGATAGGCCTTGATTAACTCTCTAGCTCACTTCCCAATAGGATAAAATACAAAAACACTTGATTACTGAACATCGGCTTATCCACTTTTGGCTTCTTATCACAGAGAAACTAAACGTATTTGGATTCTAAGTAAACATGTCTCATAAAAACATGCCACATAAAAATATGTACAGTAAGAAAAACATGCCATAAAAAAATATGTACAGTAAGAAAGCAGAAGGTTCCAGAGACCATGAAATAACTTCATTCATAGCCTTACTAATCTAAAAGAATGCTGGTATGCCTGGCCAACGTGGCTCAGTAGTTGAGTGTTGACCTATGAACCAGGAGGTCACGGTTCAATTCCCAGTCAGGGTGCATGCCCGTGTTTTGGGCTTGATCCCCAGTGTGGGGCATGCAGGAGGCAGCTGATCAATGATTCTCCCTCATCATGGATGCTTCTATCTCTCTCTCCCTCTCCTTTCCTCTGTGAAATTAATAAAAACATAGTTTAAAAAATAAATAAGATAAAGAATGCTGCCCAAACAGGCAGTTCACAACTGCTTAGATTTCACCAGAAACTAACGTTTCTAAGGGGTAAGCATTCTAGTGAACATATGTAATTAAAATGTATAAACAAAAAGTCATAAAAGCAGAGCAAGCATCTCCCTGCGCCAGGAAAGTAAGAAATGTGTTTCGGTAAGAGATGGTGTGAACATAGAGATGGGTTTTTGTGGAGAGAAAAGAAATCCTTTTGTCCTCGTTTTGAACTGGCGATTTCAGAACGGAGAAAAAGGAAAAACACAGGATGAAATGTGAATGTAAAAGGAGCTTTGTGGGGTAGAAATCTCGGGGGAGGAATTTATACGTGGCTTAACTGGCTAAGATTGGAATGGACACAATTAAGTGTTTTATTTTTTAAAATATATGTTATTGATTTTTTACAGAGAGGAAGGGAGAAGGATAGAGAGTTAGAAACATCAATGAGAGACATCGAACAGCTGCCTCCTGCACGCCCCCCACTGGGGATGTGCCCACAACCAAGGTACATGCCCTTGACCGGAATTGAACCTGGGACCCTTCAGTCCGCAGGCCGACGCTCTAGCCACCGAGCCAAACCAGTTTCGGCACCATTCAGTGTTTTAAAAGGAACAAACGAAAATTTATATCAGGAAGACACTGGCGCAAAATGAGAATTTGGGTTTCTCTCCGTGAAAAGGACAGTTGTCTTGGATTATGGGTCTGCTCGGGATGGGAGCTGGTGAAAGTTGTTCACACTTTGGGCAGGCTGCCTGGGAAGCAAAGATTTTCCGTTTCCCCGGAACAACTCCTATGCTGTGTCATCTTCCTCATCAGCCGCTGCTTACGTAAGTAAACCCCGTCTTCTGGGTGCTGAGCTGCATTTCGTTCAGAACGATGGAGCTTTCTGCACTCGTCTTTGCAATCCTTACTGTCGCTTTGGTGAGAGGGATGGTGATTGTTTCATAATGACTGGGGCCCTACTTAATCAAGGGTCCAAACCTGTGGTATTTCTGACTCCTTCCCCCCCACCCCCCAAAATCAAATTCCAAATGAAGTCCTTTTGATCTTAAAGTAATTCGGGATTTTATTTTATTTTTTTAGAAGATTCCTGGAACATCTCAAAAGATTTGTCCTCCTGCTTGGTGAGAAGGGAGATGTTAAACTAATAAAAAGTTAAATTCCACAGGCGATGCTGCCAGAGAAGAGGTCATACGAGGCCCTGCTGTACATTTATTCAGGTGCATGTGAGTGGTCCGGAAATTGTATGACATGCTTAGAAATCAGATGTCCTGGTACAATATAAGGGCTTATAATGCTAGTTATTATCTTGAAATGTGGTGTGCCACAGAAATAACCAAACTTCCTGCCAATGATATTGTAAGGGGCTCTCATCAGATCTCTGCCCATGGCTGTTTTAAAGTCGTTGGCTGTTTGTTTGTTTTTTGTCATTTATAGCAAGTTACTAGAAGCCTGGTGCACAAATTCATGCACAGGTGGGGTCCAGCTGGCCCGTCCTGAGTGGGGCTGATTGGGGCTGGGCTGGCCAGAGGGAGGGGGCATGGGAGGTTGGCTGGCTGGTCCTACCCATGATTGGGGTGGGGAGGCTGATCGAGGTGGAGGGAGCCAATCAGGGGCAGAGTTGACCAGGGGGAGGGGCCTCAGGAGATTGTCTGGGACGGGTCCTTCCAGTCTTCATCGGACAACAGTAAACTACATGGCTACATTTTGCTACACCGAGGAGCGGTGTGTTGGTTCCTAAGACCATGGGAAATAGGTGTTTTCCAATAGTCTTAGGGGACCCCTGTGAAAGGGTCGTTCGACCCCCAAAGGGGTCTCAACCCACAGGTTGAGAACCGCTGTGCTAAAAGTGTTTCATCTTCAAAGAAATTTGTGAAAAGAACTGGGATACAGGCTTCCAATAACTTCCGGACCGACCACTGACCTGGGTAAGACACCACCGAGCTCCAATGAACAAAACCTGACGGCTGTGTGAAACTGCTAACAAAAAAACCCAGCAGGAATTCAGTGCGAGGGCCTGAGCGGACTCCTGAGGATGCTTTAATTCTTACGACTCTTTGCTTAAAAGAGCGCTGCTTCTTTCATCTTCCGTCTTCCAGTTAGAAGCCCTCCGTGACTTACGGAATTTTATAAAATAGATTTCTGTGAACAGAGGTGAAGCATTTATCTTCTTCTCCCTCCCTGGTGCCCCCGGGGTTCAGGCCCTCTGGGTGAGTGTTCCTCTTTCCCTGGCGATGGACTTCCGGAAGAACCCATCCTTCCAACGGGACGCAGCTGCAAACCTGGTCACGCCCCCGAGGCTGCGACAGGAATGTCCCGTGCGGGAGGGATGTGACCACACAGCTCTGAGGAACGAGGGGTGATCTCATGGAGCCAACAGAGCCCCGGGAACCCCAGCCTGACACCTGCTCTCAGGGTTCCCAGCGGCCGCACCGGTGAGTAAGGACGGCCACCGCCTGGCAGGCCCAGGAACCAGGAGTGTTGGGGGGACCTTGAGAAGAAAGGGTTTCACCCAAATCAAGATTTGCAGGGAAGTCTGAGAAGCCCGGCTCGAGAGGGTCTTAAGTCAAGCTGAGCCTCTTTCTGAGAAATTCCAGGAAAGCAACCCCGAGTCTTAATCACTCCTCCTGCCACACCGACGTCAACAGTCAGGCCAAGTCTTTTAACTTTTTGAAAACCAGACTTGGTTCGCAGACCGCTTCGTCTTGCTATGTCTGTGCGTGATGGAGAAGGAGGTAACGACAGGCAGAGAAATAACGTCTCCCTAACACACCGCGGGGGTCACAGTCTGGTGCTGTCGATTGTCTGCGAGGTTTTCTTTTCTCCCTGGAAACGGGACCGGACCCCGGATTCTTCTGTTCCTGCCAACAGTGAGTCTCCACCCGCCACACGGAGGTTCCCGCGTTTCTCCCGCCCTCGGACCTGAAGTCGTCAGAACTCAAGCTGCCCCTTTCCCCGAAGCCACGCGAGCTAAAGGTGGACGGCTCCGGGCACCCACCACGACCCACGTCTACACAGCCTGGTGCAGGCCCCCCGAAAGACCGCCGGAGAGACACAGACCACACCCCAGGAAAACCTGCCAGGCTGCCTGTCCCCTCCACCTAAGGATGCTCCCCCTGGCACAGAAGTCCGCCCCCGGCCACCCCCGGCCTCGGAAACTGGCATCACAGTCTGTCTACGCCCGAACCATTGTGTGTTTTTGTTTTTTCTACAGAAAGGCCTCTTCGGGAACTTCCGGTTGTTCACCTGCAATGCGGTTCACTGAGCCGCTACTCTCAGGACGTGGCCTGGTCCCGGGAGCCGGAGGGAGCTACCCACTCAACTGGCACGGGGATTCCCGGGGAAGTCCCGGAGGCAGGCTGAGCGGGGACAGGGCTGAGCCACCTCAGCGGGCAGACTGCTGGAGCCGAAGGCAATCAGGCCTCCTGACCTGGGAGGTGCCTTCCCTACCTCTCCCTCAGCTGCTCAGACGCCTGAGACGGGAGCCTGTACGCAGAGAGCCATCGGCAGGGTGACTGTTTACCCAGAGCCTGCCTCCCTGCACCGGCTCTCCCACCGCCCTGGGCCCAGGCCCTTCCCCACCCCCCACTTTTTGCTCAGGATGGCAGAGGCGCTTCTGTTTCCTCAGTCTGAGGGACACATATCTTTGGGGTCCAGCACATACAGAATTAAATGCGCTGTTTCGTCTGTTGGGGTGAACCTAATTATTAGAGCAGCGGAAGAGCCGGAAGGGGGAGGGCAGGTTCACCCCGGGGCATGTCGGGACCGTGGGAGGGGCCCTGTCCCCCGACATCCTCAGCAGAACATGATCCTCCAGGGAACCAGGGTGTCCCGTTAAATGGCCTCAATCAATGGCCCCGTCATTTTATTTATTTTACTTTTTAAAAATAGATTTCTTTATTGATTTCAGAGAGGAAGGGAGGAGAGAGAGACAGAAACATCATTGATTGGCTGCACACCCCCTCCCTGGGGATCGAGCCCGCAACCTAGGCATGTGCCCTTGGCCAGAATCGAACCTGGGACCCTTCAGTCTGCAGGCTGATGCTCTAGCCACTGAGCCAAGCTGGCTAGGACTGAACCTGCCATTTTAACTTGCAGTCATTAGCAACCTAAAAGTGTGCAGCCCACCACTCTGATGCCATTAGAACCTGCCTGGATACTGTTTCCGGACGCAGAAAAAAATGTATTTTAAAAGGTCTGAGGAAGGAAAAAAACACCAAGCATAACCAGAAAAACCCCAATGAAGAATACCAAGGTGCGGGCTAGCCTGCCAGCTATTAACACAATCTACAAAGCCCCTGCATTTTAAAAAGTATGGAATTATTCAGACCCATGGGACAGAGCAGAAAGCCCAGAAATATTCCCACTTACACATACAAAGTTAGTGTTCACTAAAGCAGGTATTTCAGAGAGGAAGAGAGGAGAGACAGAAACATCATTGACCGGCTGCACACCCCCTCTGGGGATCGAGCCTGCAACCCAGGCGTGTGCCCTTGGCCAGAATCGAACCTGGGACCCTTCAGTCTGCAGGCTGATGCTCTATCCACTGAGCCAAGCCGGCTAGGACTGGACTTGTCATTTTAACTTGCTGTACGGAGCAACCTAAGAGTGTCCAGTCCACCACTCCGCTGGTGGGGGTGTGGGGTGGGGCAGGACTGATATTTAATACATGGCATTAGAACAGCGGTTCTCAACCTGTGGGTCGCGACCCTTTTGGGGTTCTATCGACCCCATCACAGGTTGTCGCCTAAGACCATCAGAAAACACAGATATTTACATTACGATGCACAACAGTAGCAAAATTACTGTTAGGAAGTAGCAAAGAAAATAACTTTATGGTTGGGGGTCAACACAACATGAGGAACTGTATTAAAGGGTCCCGGCATTAGGAAGGTTGAGAACCACTGCATCAGAATAACCACAGGCACACGGAGGAAGGTAACTGGGTCTACCCCTCGCATCCCACAGCAGCGTAAATCCCAACGGGACAGAGATTTAAATGTAATAAACAAAACCACACGCACGCTAAAAGCAAGTGTAGCTAAATTTCCCCATAACCTGAGAGAGGAGGAAACTTTCCAAACAGCGATTACCAACGGGGTGTGAAAGAGGGGTCCATAAACAGGTCTGACTGCACCCACACAACCAGCCGGCTGCTTTGCTAAGCGGCAGCCGCGTTTTACACGCCTCCTGGGGCTGCACCGGGGTTCCCGCGTCCCACATGCTCCCCGACACGCGGCGTTGCCTGCGTCCTGGATTGCCGCCCTCCTTGTGGCGCTGGGGCAGCGCTTTCATTTGCATTTCCCTAACGACTAATGGCGGCGAGCCTCTTTTCATGTGCTCATTAGCCATTCGTGTCGTTTCTTCGGTGAGATGTCTGCTTGAGTCGTTTGCCCGTGTTTAAAGGAGTTGACTGTCACCTTCTCTCCGAGCTGTAAGAGTTCTTTATATAAAAGCTGGATGCAGATGCTTTATCAGATACAAGCCTTGCAAATATTTTCTGCCTGGTCCCTGACTTTTCTTTTCCTCTTTGGGCAGATCCTGCCGCAGGTTTGTTTGCACACACAGCACAGGAGGGTGCCAGCTCCGTGCAGACGCAGCCAGGGTCCCGCCGGCGCTTCACCCTCACAACCGGCAGACGGAGGCCTCGGCTGTGGAGCCTTCGTGGGGGCCCGGGCCCCTCAGGAGCCTGAGCGGCAGCCGCAGCCGCAGCCTGGGGCTTGGTTTTTTCAGCCTTGGCCTTGGGCTGGCAGAGCCTGAGCCGCTTGGAGATGTGGGCACGGACACGTTTCCCCAGTTTGGGGTGAGCCACGTAGGCAAGTTCCTGAGCTCGCGGTGCTGCCCTCTGGGATGCTGGGCCTGACGAGGGCCTTGGTGACCTCGGCACATGCGCTCACGGCCTTGGCGGTGTTGGCCTGCATCTTATTCAGGCCCTCCTTGTTGTGCTTCTTGGCAAAGCACAGGTTCCTCAGGAATTTGGGGTCTATCCCCTTAAGAGATCCCGATCTTCGAGCCCGGGGTTTCTTGATGCCATTTCTGTGCCGTTTTCAGAACTGGTTGTGTGTGGTGTGGGGCTTGGGCGTGGCCATCTCTGCACGGAAGCCTGCCGCTCCTGAAGTGCCTGGACAGGAAGAGCGACTTTTTCTGTGTCATGTGTGTGTGTGTGTGTGTGTGTGTGTGTGTGTGTGTTCCTTAATATATTTCTTTATTGATTTCGGAGAGGAAGGGAGAGGGAGAGAGAGATAGAAACTTCAAAGATGAGAGAGAACTGTTAATTGGCTGCCTCCTGTACGCCCCCTGCTGGGGATCGAACGCACAACCCGAGCATGTGCCCTTGACCAGAACTGAATCTTGGACCTTCCGAAGTCTGCAGGTCAACGCTCTATCCACTGAGCCAATCCCACTAGGGCAACTTTTCTTTTTCTTAATGGTTTCTTTTTGTTTTTATTTAACACTAGAAGCCCGGTGCACGAAGATTCATGCAAGAATGAGCCTTCCTTCCCCTGGCTGCCGGCACTGCCTTAGAGCCACCTTTCCAACTTCCCAGGCTGCCCAGAGGCCCCGAGCGGCTGGGGTGGTGCAGAATGCCTGCATTGTGGCCATGGCAACAATGCAAAAGTCCCACCCCAGGCTGCTCAGTGCCTTGTATGCAAATTAATCCGCCATCTTTGTTAGGTTAATTTGCATACTCACTCCTGATTGGCTGGTGGGCGTCACAAAGATACAGTTAGTTTGCAGCCTTCTGTTTTATTAGTGTGTATATACATACACACACACACACACACACACACACACACACATTTATTTATTTCAGAGAGAGGAAGGAAAAAAGATAAAAAGAACCACCAATGATGAGAGAATCATAGATAGTCTATCTCCTCTACTGGCAATGAAGCCTGCAACCCAGGCATGTGCCCTGACCAGGAATCGAATTATGACCTCCTAGTTCATAGGTCAATCAATGCTCAACCCCTGAGCCACACCAGCTGGGCTCAATGGTTTCTTTTAAAGAGCAAAAGTTTTTAATTTTGGAGAAGTCTGATTTATCATTCTTTTTCCTTTATAAGTCATGCTTTTAGTGTCCTACAGATTTTATGTCTAACTCCATGGTCATAAAGGTCTGCTGTTATGTGTGTTTTCTAAGAGTTGCATAGTTTTAGCTCTTACACTTAAGTCTGTGATTCAGTCCGTTTGTTTTCGGGCAGCACGAGCTAAGGCTCCAGGCTGGTGTTTGGTGCACTGAAATCTAATGGTCCCAGGACGGCTTGTTTTGGGCTTTGATTCTAATTTTTTACAAGGCTACTCTTTGCCCCATTGACTCGCTCCTGCACCTTCGTTGAAAATAAATTGACCATAAACAGAAAGTTTTATTTCTGGACATCACAATCTGTTCCTTTCCTATCCTGTGACAACAGTATACTGCCCTGATTATTGCAGCTTTCTAATAAGTGTTGAAATCAGGGAGTGTGAGTCCTTCAACTTTACTCGTATTTTTCAAAATTATTTTGGGTATTCTAGGTCCTTTGTATTTCTGTATAAATTTTAATATTTGCTTGACAACAACAACAAGGCCTATTAAAATTTTGATAGGGACTGTGCTGAAACTAAAAATCAATTGGGAAATAATTGCTATTTAACTAGATTGAATTATTGAATCTTCAAATCACTTCCAATCACAGAACATGGAATGTCTCTCCATTTATGTAAACCTTTAATTTCTCTCAGCAAGACTTTGTAGCACAGGCTTTACATTTTGTAAATTAAAATTATTTAATTACTCTATTCTTTGGATGCTATTGTGAATTAAGTTGTTTTTCCAATTCCATTTTTGGATTGTTCATTCCCACTATATAGAAATACAGTTAATGTCTGTGTATTGATATTGTAGCCTATGACCTTGCTAAATGAATTTCTTAGTCTTAATGATTTTTTTTTTGCATTTGGTTTAGAATCTTCTACCTTGAATAAATATAGTTTCACTTCTTTCTTTCCGTACTAGTTAACTTTTATTTATTTATTTTTCTTGCCTTATCACACTGGCTAGCAGTTCTGGTGCAATGTTGAACAGCAGTAGTGAGAATAAACACCCTTTTCTTGTTCCTCATCTTAGAGGAAAAACATTCAGTTTCACCGTTAAATATGAGGTGAGCAGTAACAAAGACTTAAAATTGTGTGAAAAAGATTTAGGGACCAACTTGAAGAGGCTCCAACTGATCAAAGATGGGACAATTAGAGCATCAATAAAACAGTAAGTGCTGTGAATTAAAACACATTGAATATGTTTAAATCCATAAGTTCATAATGATCCTGAAACACACAAGCAAAACACTAATTGATCACTGTTGGAGGATGCTAGTGACCTAATGCAATGTTAAAAAAAAGGGGGGGGGGAGAGAGAGAGAGAGAGAATAAAAAATCAGACATTATCCTACTTCCCTGTACAAACTGTCCTTTGAGATAGCAAACAGACAAAGAGAGGACTCTGTCTAGAAAAGTATTCCAGCCAATAATGAAGAAGTGAGAGAAGTTTTGTAACTCTAATGAGTGACTGGATCGTCAGTGACTGACATCGCAGAAGAGAAACAACAGGCAGTTAGTTGGTGTCCCTGACAGAAGACCATTTTTCTGTGGAAAGACAAGAAAAGGAGCTTGAAATTAACCAGGCCTCTTGCTCTACCTCCCAAGATGTCAGACCCCCAGAAGGCAGGAGAGCACATAAAAGGCCCTGCAGGCATACAGTCAGCAAACCCAGACTGTGGCATCCTGTGCAAGACAAATGTCCCGGATCCCTCAACGCACTCAGGAGAAAGAGGTAGGAACCCTCTGAAATGGGAATATGGAGGTTAAAAGAGACAAAGAAAGAGATATATCAACAGTCACGATGTGCAGACCTCATTTGAATACCGAGCCAAAAAAATCAAACAAAAAAACACCACACCAAACTTTAAAAAAATAGATGGCATTTGTGAAACAATCGGAACTTTGAACAGGACTGGATATTTAATGTTATTTAGAATTGTTAATTTTAAAGAGTATTAATTGTGGTGCAGAAGTATTTAAAAAAAAAGAGACCTTAGCTTTTTAGAGATTTAGATTGAAACAGGGGCCAGTGAAATTACAGTGTCTGAGCTGTGCCGTGCCATCACATGCATGGCAGTGGGAGGAGGGATGAACATGTCAGGCCGGTGTTGGCCACAGTGGAAAGCGGGTGTTAAGTATGGGTGAGTGCGTGAGACTAGCTTCTCTATAGTTGTACATCACTGACCTTTCCCATAATAAGTTTTTCAAAATATTTTTTTACTGACTTCAGAGAGGAAGGGAGAGGGAAAGAGAGAGAGAAACATCCATGATGAGAGGGGATGATTGAACAGCTGCCTCCTGCACATGCCCCACTGGGGATTGTGCCCTCAACTGGGGCACGTGCCCTGACCGGGAATCGAACCATGACCTCCTGGTTCACAGATCAACATTCAACCCCTGAGCCATGCTGACCGGCTGGGCTCACAATAAGTCTTTAAAAAGAAGATGGTCATGGGACTTAGAGTGAGCTCTCGGTTACATCTTAAACCTTGGCTCAGCTCCTTGTGAGCGATGTGACCTTGAACAAATTACTTGACCTCTCAGTTACAGACGAAGTGAGGGATACAGGTGCCCAGCATGCCGCCTGCCACATGATGAAGTTCTTCATGACTAATAAGGACAGCCCGGGCCCCTGCGTAGGGTTCCCCACAGGGAAGGCACCGGAAGGACCGGGGAGGTGATGAAATGGCATGCTGTCGGGATCGGCTGCACAGCGCACGCACGGGAGAGGCCGTCCCTCAACACTTGAGGCGCCCGCCTCACCACGTTAGGGCACGAGGTTCCTTTCCAATTAGCAGCGAGAAGACGATGAGTCACGGGAGAGACGGGGGTAACGTGTTCTTGAGAGCGTTTCTGTTTGGACATTAAACAGGAATTTAGGGAGCCGTGGGGGGCTGCATCCAAGATGAGGTGGATCCTACAAAAGGAACAGTCTGGATACTCTTTCCAGTGCCACGTTTATTTTGTGTGTTTTTTTAATCCTCACCCAAGGATATGTTTCCATTTGTTTTTAGAGAAAGTGCCAGAGAGAGGGCGAGGCAGAGAGAAATATCAACGTGAGAGAAACACATCGATGGGCTGCCTCCTGTACGCGCCCTGGCCAGGGCCCGGGCGGAAGAGGAGCCTGCAACACAGCCAAGGCACGTGCCCTTGACCGGAATCGAACCTGGGACCCTTCAATCCACCGGCCGCTGCTCTATCCACTGAGCCAAACCAGCTGGGGCCTAACTCCAAATTTAGAAACTGGTCCACCCACACAGCTCAGGTTCAAAGCTCTTCCCCAGACCTCCCACCCCCTTTCCTCGTCACTAACCGACTATCTACACTTCCATGCAGATACCTGGGCCCCCGCTTGCTCCTCCAGACACTGAGGACTTCCTGGGTGCTAGGGTGCTAGTCTCTTGTCAGCTAACCTTCTCCCCCATCTTCCCCCCACTGCTCCCCTGATCTTGGCCTAGAGGCGGCGGATTCTGAGCTGTGAGCTCCGTCTGGTTGACTAGCTCTTGTTCCAGTGAATCCCCCCGATCTGTCCCTGCAGCTTCCCTCTGAGAACAGGCGATGTCCCCCCTCCCGCCAGGGCTCCGTGCGTGACATCTGCGTGGCTTCTACACCGGGGACACCTGGGAAGACTTCCCTTCGCTCCCGCTGGAACCAGACCCTGGGCCCCTCCGTGTCTTCTCCTTGCCCTGCTTCCGTCTCTCCCGCCTCAAAGCGCATGGCAGGGCCTGGCTGGCGGGAAGTGCCCGCAGCCTCCCAGCCCTGGCCCCGTGTGAAGCAGCCCCAGTGGCCAGTGGCCGGGCAAGGAGCGCTGTGTCACAGAGAGTGGGCGTGCTCCTGGGCCAGCGTGAACCCCCCTCGCAGGGGTGTCAGTTAGAAGAGGAGAAACGCCGCCCTTCACTGCAGCGGATGCCTTTTATAGACCACGCCTCCCTCTCCCATCTTCCAACACAGACCGACCCGGCTCACACGCACCATTAGAAGCTCGGAGCGGGTCTAAAATGTCGCTCATAGAGTGACAACAACTACTATGATGACAAGAGCAGCCTAGTACCCAGCGTGACGGCGGGTCAGACACGGGGTCCAGCCCTCGACCCCCGTTTCTCGTTCTCAGCCCACAGCCGCTACAGTGAGCGAGTCCTGTGCTCCCTGGTTCCCAGATGAGAAGGTTCGGGGCACAGAGACAGGAGGTCGCTTCCCAAGGTCACAGAGCCGGGCAGCACAAGACCAGCGAACCACCCGCTGCAGCGCTTCCTGGCGTCTTGGCACCAATCCCTGCACGTCCAGGGTGCCCCCCCTCCTGTCACCAATCCCTGCACTTCCGGGGTGCCCTCCCCTCCTCTGGGAGCCACCGCCCGAGGGCACTTTCAGGGCCCCCGGAACCAGCCGCTCGGGACCCACCACGTCTTTTAAAGGCAGAGAGCCTGGCTGAAACCGGTCCCCGAGTCCCTCCCTTTGTCTCCGGGGGAGGGGAGAGGCCTGGGGAGGGGGTGTCTCGGCGCTTATCTCCCTCACACACACCCAGCGAGGCGGGGATTGATGGCTGGAGCGCAGCGAGGTGGCGAGAATGCCAAATGGAAACGGGAGAAGCCACCACCCGTCTGGGAGGCGGGAGCTGCTTTAGGAACTTCGGCCTTTTCCTTCTGACTTGTTTGTGGGGGCCTCGGGATTAGGGAGAACCAGGAGCAGGAAGGCTGGTGGGGATCACGTCCCCTCCCCCACCCGCCCCACCCCTCGGAGCTGGTTATGGACTGATAGGCAAGGAAGGGCTGTCAGGCCTGGCCCGGGCTGCAATCTGCCAGATATGAAAACCAATTGCTTTGCATAATACGGCCCGGCGAGAGCCTGCGGAATAATAAGGACGAGGAGAAGGTAACACCAATTTGCCTTATTTGATTAGCTCCTCGTTGGGCGGTGCAAGCCGGGCGGCTTTTCATTAACATGAGGGCAAATTGAAAACCGTAAAAGAGGCTTTCTTATCGGGGAGCGAGGCTGCTGGGGGGATTCAGGCGCCTAAAAGCCCCCCAGAAAGCTGAGGCCTCCAGCTGCCTGCGCCTGCCCCGCTGTGGCCCCGCCCGAGCCTCCGCGGGCGCTGTCCAGCACCCGGTGCTGAATGTGGGCGGTGCCCCCCAGGCGGCCAGCCCGGCCTCGCAGGGACCCCAGTGGGCCTGCACCCCAATTTCCCTGCATCTGGACGCCCCCTCCGAGGCCAGGACGTCTCAGTGGGGGGCTAGAAGCAGAATGAGGGGCGGCTCGGGCTTCCAGACGCAGAGGCAGCAGCCAGGGTGTATTTCCCGGGGACCATTAGAGGCGGGCTGCTGAGCTCAGCTTCCTCATTTCCACCGTTGCTGGAGGTCACCGGCGGGAAAGGCCGCGTGGGAGGAGGCAGGCCTGACCAGAATGGCCCGGGGCCAGCCTGCAGGGACACAGTCACGCCCTGCCCCGGGCTCCTGGGTGCTGGGATGGAGGCTGGAAGGTCACTCTGAGTGCAGTGATGTGTGCGGTTAACACTGACTGAGCGGTGCCATGGGCCAGGCTCTGTGCGGGGCACCAGGGGCTGCGTGGACAGAGGCCCTGAGTCTGCTTTCTTTGTTTTTTTGTGAATCCTCACTCGAGGAGATTTTCCCATTGATTTATAGAGAGAGGGAAAGACAGAGAGAAACATCGATGTGAGAGAGACACATCAATTGGTCACCTCCTGCACATGCCCTGACCAGGGGCCAGGCGGGAAGGAGCTTACACCCAAGGTACATGCCCTTGACCAGAATCGAACCCAGGACTCTTCGGTGCGCAGGCTGACGCTCTATCCACTGAGCAACACCAGCCAGGGCTAGAGCCCTGCTTTTGTGAATCTCAGGGTCCAGCTGAGGAGGGCGAGGCCTGCCACATGCAGGCCCAGAGCTGGGGCAGGAAGGACGGAGCTGGGCCTCCAGCAGGCATGTCCTCCAACAACCAGAGGCGCCATGGGGACAGAAGAGCTCTCCCAGGACACGGCATCTGACCGGGAGCCCGGATGAAGGTGAGGCCCCGTCCGAAGCCCCAGGGAGCTTTCTGGAGAGACAGCAGCGAGGCCAGTGGCCTGGGAGGTCGGCCCGGGCGGCAGGGAAATGGGGAGGCGGGCAATGAGGCCAGGGAGCAGGCCATGTCTGGGTTGGGGGTGGGGGAGGAGTGTTGAACTTGGTTCAAAATGTGCTGAAGACACACCTTAGCCAGGCAACACAATGTATTCACTGCGGTGCAGGAGAGTGAGGAGTCTGGCTTTACATGTAAGTGTGAAAAAATAAAGCAATTAAAGTAAAAGTGCGACCGTAAATGCTGGGAAGAAAAAGCACAGGGAACATGAGAGGCTGTGTCTAGATTGGAGCAGGACGGTCACCCTCCCCCCGACCTGGCTCCCAGCCCCCCACCCCCTCTGAGAATCCTGAACTTCACCCTCACAGGGATGGGAAGCGACTGCGGGTTTGTCAGCAGAGAAACGGGGTGAGCATGGAGACCTGCATTGTCTGGCTCATCCAGACGGTGGCCTGTACTTATGCCTCCCCCGGAACCCCTGCTATAACAACCTGTAAACAGCAAACACTTCATAAATGTTCGTCAGATGAGCAAGACGATCAAGCACTCAGGGGCTGAAATCCTCTCTGGTTTCTTGAAAACGAAACAGAAACATGCCTTGCATTTCAAGTGACTGGTCTGTGACAAAGCAGAGAAAACGCGGGGAGAGAAGGGGTTCCCCCCTTTCTTCGGACTCAATACCATTGGAAAGACGGAACCCAATTCCTGCGTGCCAGTGGGCATCACTCACGTGCCCCGCCCTCTGGGTCACTCGACCCCACGGACACCTCGATTGGCCAACCCCGCGTCCCTCCACGGAGCCCGGCGCTTCTGCAAGCCCTCACGCGTCATATCCAACAGCGATCTTTTATTAATAATCCCGTGTAAATCCGAGAGAAAATGAATCTGTCATCTCCGCGCAGGAAGGGCTAAACATCTCAATGTGACGGCCTGTTAGAGGCGCCATTTATCATCCGCACGCCACTCGGGCCGAGCGTCCCACACCCGGTGGGAGCGCCCGAGACCATGAATCTTTGGGAATCAGCTCGGGGCCAATTATCCCCGTTTTCCCCCACCCGCCCACGGGGGAGGCGAGTCCTGGCTCCGGGGGCGGAAGGAGAGGAGGAGGGAAGCGGGAGGAAGGAGTCCGCGGCTCTCTTTCCCGGCGGAGATCAATTTTTCTCAAGGAGACAAGGCGATATTCATTTGGTGGGAAGGGAATAAAGCTACACGCTAAAGGCCAATAAATGGAGCCGTTCTGATGAAAACTTCCTCAAATCAAATGTAGGGGAACCTCTTAATGGGCTTTGTTCTTCTTTTCCATAATCCGTAACTATTAAGAGGACGATGCAGAGAGAAGACGCCGCCGAGGGGAGCTGGTAAACACCGGGCAGGGCCACCGTCTGGGACGGGGGTCACTGAGGACATTGGTCTCCGCCCCTCGCCCAGAGCGGGCCGTGGCTCCTCCCTGCCAGGCATCGCCACAGGCTCAGCCGGCAGCACCCGACACTGGTGGGCACGCCCGCCCTCAGGGGGCTTCTCCTCCAGCGGGGAAGTCCAGAACCCGCCCATCCATCAGTAAATGAATGACAGCTGCATGCAACAGAGGACACAACCGGTAGGAACGCTGCTCGCTGTCTGGTAACTGATGTGTTTGGTCTTCAGTGCACAGCCTCACAGGGCATTCTGGGGTGAATCTGGCTTCTGTCTCCAAAGCAGACAGGATGTGGGGACAGAGGCGGCGGGGTGTCTCCTGGCCAGGGCCTGGGGACCCCAGGGGAGCTGGCCGCCTGCTCCACACTGCCTCCCCACCGGCTCCTGACCCCTCCTGCCACACCACGGCGAGCACTGGGACCCTGGATGCTTGCTCGCTCTACTCCCTCCCCTCTGCCCGCCCTTCTGCTCCAGGCCTGGCCGAGGGGACTGCTGTCTGCTTCCCCACTTCACTCCCACCGTCCAGGGTGAGGGTGCTGACTGGGCAGATCCCCCCAGAACACGAAGCCAAGGCCGCCTGCCCCACCCAGAGAGGCGGGCCCAGGGGCTCTCAATCCAGGTGCAGACGCAAGGGTACCCTGGATGCCCCTCTCCTGCTGTGTGAGCAAATTTGCCTCCTCGCTTGGAACGCAGGTGCCTGGCACACAGGGGTCACCCCTACGCCAGCTGCCTATCCCAGCACTGAAGGGCCCATCACTCTTGTGCCAGCTGCCCCATCCCAGCACCGAAGGACCCTTCACTCCTGTGCCAGCTGCCCGTCCCAACACCGAAGGGCCCTCCCTCTGGCTGCTGAGTGCAGGGAGGGGCTTCCCGGAAGGAAGGGTGCTGTCTGCTCTCAGCAGGTCAGGCCTCGGTGGCCACAGCCCTCGGCTCCTAGAGAGGGCTCACGCCCAGCCGGCCTGGCGCTGGCGCTGCGGGCTGCACCCCCAGATCTTCCTGCTGCTCTGGCCGAAAGGGTGAATCTCCCCCGGCCTCTCAGCCCTGGCTCCAAGGCAGGACTCACAGCCTAGCAGGGGGCTATGGCGAGGACACTGGGTGCTGGGTGCTGGGGGGCCTCAGGAGCCTGAGGGATGGGCGGGAAGGAAGAGCTGGGCCAGAGCTGGGCCATCAGCTCCCCTCAAAGACCCTTCCTTCTCTCCATCACTCC
>PVJN01029202.1:10806-26715 GCA_004026805.1 Lasiurus borealis | reverse complement strand
TGGCCAAACCAGCTGACTGACTGCTCCCTTCTTCCGGTCTCCCACTGGCCAAACCAGCTGACTGACTGCTCCCTTCTTTCTGTCTCCCATTGGCCAAACCAACTGACTGACTGCTCCCTTCTTCAGGTCTCTATTGGCCAAACCAGCTGACTGACTGCTCCCTTCTTCCGGTCTCCCATTGGCCAAACCAGCTGACTGACTGCTCCCTTCTTCAGGTCTCCCATTGGCCAACCAGCTGACTGACTGCTCCCTTCTTCCTTTCACGGGAGGCAGGAGTCACAGTAGGCAGGGGTCAGCTCCTCTGCAGTGCAGAAACAGGAGAGGCAAGAAGTGGATGTGAGGGTTGAGACTCCCCAGGGACTGGGACGCCACCTTTGCCATGTCCCTTCAGCTGGGCTGTCCCGTATGTCAGCTATCCCCTGCGGCTCACAAGCACTTGCAATGTGGCGGGTCCAAATTGACGTGGGCTCTAAGTGGACTTCAAAAACTTAATGTGAAAAGAAGAATATAAAATATCTCATTTATACATTTTATGTTAACTACCTATCTTAAATATGTTGAGATAAAATGGAGTTTTGTGCTTAATTTGACCTTTTTAACATGTGGCCACTGGGTCATTTACTATTACATCTGCGGCCCTGATTGTGGCTCTCATTCTCTGTCTGCTGACAGCGCTGCTCCAGAGCACACTGCACTGGCCGCGTCGTCAGGGTTGTAATAACATGTTTTTCCTGCACAGAGGTCGTGCCCTTGGCCCACAGTCAGGAAGGTGTGTCCAGCCAGGGTTTACAAGACCAGGCGGTGAGCCATCCGCACTCACTGCCAGTTTTGACCAGGTGTGGCAGGCAGAGGGAGATGGCTTTTCCTGAAAGGGTGTAGATCCAGGTCCAGGTCCAGCAGCCTTAGCCTGTGATGCCACTGAACGTTTAACACAGCGATTCTCTACCTGTGGGTCGCGACCCGTTTGGGGGTCAAACGACCTTTTCACAGGAGTCGCCTAAGACCATCGGAAAATGCAGATATTTACATCACGATGCGTAACAGTAGCAAAATTTCATGGTGGGGGGTCACCACCACATGAGGAACTGTATGCAAGGGTCGCGGCCTTAGGAAGGTTGAGAACCACTGGTTTAACACAATAATAACACCACCGTGGAGCTCCATAGCGCCGCACACAGGAAGGGCCCACTGTTACTACTGCTCCGTCCTCCAGTGTATTACGGTTTACACACCTCCTCATCCCAGCCTGCAGAGCCGCCCAGCCTGGCTGTGCCATTGTGTAGGTGATGCAATGAAGCCTGGGAGGTCACATGGGTGTCAGGGGCTCTGAAACTCCTGGTGCATCACTCGGGAGCTTGTCAAACGCTGATGCCCAGGCCCTGCCCTCGCAGAGTCTGAGTCAGTGGGTGGAGAGTGGGGTCCCAGTGTGGCAGGCTTTGGAACAGTCAAGGTGGGGCACACTTTGGGGTACATTAGGCCTCTGAGCTGTCAGTGGGAAGTTGTGGGTCTGGGCTCTGCTGGCCAGTCTGGGATCTTCCCCAAGACCACACTGTCCTGTCGGTCCATAGCTCCATCGTCGTTTGGAGCTGGGCATGCGGGAAGATCCACACACAGGCCTCACCTCCAGCTCTGGCCTTGACATTGTAGAGGGCTGGAGTGGCTGGAGGTGGTCAGATGGGCAAACATGGTGCCCACTGTTCAAAACTCTTGGTGACTCTGTGTCACGTCTGGTTGGCTTTGGAGTGTAGCTGGGTCTTCATCACTTCAGTGAACTTAGGTGAAGGGAATCTGGTTGCCTTCTCCATGTGAACCAAAGAGTCCCCTCTCTGTGGAACTCAGAGATGCCAACTGGGCCTGCTGATCGGAAGGATTTGCTGTGGAAATGGCCGAACAGGATTCTCTTCTGTCTCTGGGGCAGGAGGACAGGGCCATGTCTGGGGGTCCCGAGCTGAGTGGAGGCTGAACCTGCATGTCGTGCCATCACTGACTCATGCTTTCTCTTTTACAGTGGACAGCGGACTGCAGCCGGCAGCTGGACAGCAGCTGCCCCTTCTCCCGAGGGCGAGCCCCCCCGCAGCAGGTAGGGAAGAGCTATGCCCCATTGGGGGTCATCATGTGTCTTATCTGTCTGGGTTTCTGGGTTGGCCCATGATGGTCATCGCTGGTGACCCTGCAGGTCCCCCATACACCCTCTGGTGATCCACCTGCTCTTTCTGATGCCTCCTCCCTGCCTGCGGGCGACAGTGGATTGGAGGCCAGAAAGGCATGGCTCTCCTGAAGAGTGGAGGGTGGAGCACACAGGAAGTGGAAGAGAATAGGTGCCAGCTGCCGCCTGGAAAGTTCTCCCTGAATACCCAGCCCACAGTGAGGCACCCCTTCCTAAGAACATGGAGATTACCTCTCTGTCCCTTCCCAACCCTCTACCAGTCCACAAGCTCTGATTGCCAGATGGTGAACAGGGAACCACAGGGAACCAGGGAACTGGGGTGGGTGGTGGTGATGGGGCAGGACTGTGGCCTGGCGAGCTGGTGGAAGATGGCCCTGGTCACAGGCTAGGCCTAGGGATCATACCTATGCACGATTTCATGTGCTGGGCCTCTAGTGTGTTATAACAAACATCTGCATGCAACCACATGTCCACTGAGAGGAGAATGGAAAAGTGGTACATGATACATGCTCCCAGCGGAATATTACTCAGCAGTAAAATGAACTGGAGGCCCACACATTCATGTTGATGATGGCTCCCACAAACAGTGGGACTCCTAGGGGGTTGGTGCCAGTGGGTCACTTGAGAGATTCTGCTCTGGGTTGGCGGAAGACCTGGAGGGGCAGACTGTGGGGGTGAGCTGTCAGAGACCTGGTCATTTCCCGAGGCCAGCCAGCTGGGACCAGGACACACAACCCCTATGTGTGTTGTGTGGCCAGGAGAGGAGGCAGCAAGTCTTCCGGAGTTGTCCCTGGTGACCCCTAGGCTAAAAGAAAGTACATTTACCCCTACCCCACACCCTTCCCCCAGCCTCACACTGCATCTGTCCAGAGAGATGAGAGAACCTTGAAGGGCTCTGAAATAGCTTGCTCCTGACTTCAGAGAGCTGACTGGGGTCAGAGGGACGGGGGCGTGGCCTGAGTCTTGCTATGGCCACACCCCCAGTGCTGTGTGAAGCTGCCCAGGGGCCGAGCACAGTTCAGTAGGCCAAAGAGTTGAAGGTGTTTGCAAAAGGATTTCCGGTTATTCCTCAGCCAGGGAGTGTCGAGGCCTGGTGCTAAGCCCCAGTGGGCCTGAGGCATGGCCCCTGCTTTCAGGAGCCTTGCTGTTTAGAAGGACAAAATGATATGTAAAGAGTGCCCAGTGCAGGAGCAGGATTTTCTACTGTCTGCAAGTTTCCAGAGGTGGCCTGAGTCCGACCCCTGGGTGGAAGGCTGTGGTTGGGACCCGTGTGCTACACACCACCCTGCACGAGAGGCAGCAGCTGGATTGGAATGGGGTCTCCTGAGGTCAGGAGGACTTTGGTTCAGTGACGAAAGGCCTGATATTTAGACAGGAGTGACTCAGTTAATTAGGGTACCAGCAATAGAGTGATGTCAACCAGGGGGAGGCTTCTTTCTCTCTCAGTTCAGCCTAGCTGGGTGCTCGGGGTTGGCATTGCAGCTCAGTGGTGTCAGGACAGGTTCCTTGCTTCTCATTCTGTGCGATGTAGGGGGCTGCCTTTGTCCCCGTGGTCCACGACAGCTCACATTCCAGTGGGAGCGCCTCCATGGGCCTGTGATGGAGGAATCAGAGCTGGTCAGGGTTTCTGGTTCACCAGCTGCCCCTGCCCACACGGCGTGGCTCCCTGATGGAGGGGAGAACCGCGGTGCCCATTGAAGAGTGTGTGTGTTGAGTGCCGCTCCGATGGGATGCTGCTGGCCCATCCATGATTCAGGGTCCCCTTCACCCTGGTCCACTAGATGTGGGAGCACAGGACCGACTCCCAGGGACAGCTGCCCGCCCCACAAGCACACCCACTGGCTCTCATCCAGGCAGATTCACGATGTGATCAGACTCTCCCATGTGCTGGTCAACCCAAAACTGGGAGCTAGGCTGGCTCTGCTTCCCTGACTGCCCCTGACCTCGGGGCCTTGCACATAGTAGGTGCTCATAATGATACTGGTGTTGACCCATATCTAGTCCATGCAGCCAGCCCCCAGTGGGCCCTATGCCTCTGGCTACATCGACCTTGCTGAGCTTTCTGAGGTGGCTGAGATGATAAGGCAGTTCTACTTCCTCACAGTTGCCCATGCGGGAGCATTAGCTCCAGAGGGAAACAGGCTAAATTGAGACTGGGGTGTCGGGCTGCTCTGGCACTGCCCCTGACTCGCTCTCTTGGCCCCATGTGCCCAGGAAAGGTGGTGGCCAGAGGATGCTAAGGTGCTGCATTCTGCCCAGAAAACTCTGTGTAGTGGGTCACAGACCCAGGTGCAAGCCCTGTCTGGAGATTAGTCATGCCCTGGGCTTACTTATTTTACTTCAACGAAAAGAAAAGAAAACAAAGGAGCAAAATCCCTTTGCTTTCCCTGCAGCCTATTCGGGGCACAAAGTGGGAGCAGCCTAGAGTAGGCCGAGTCCCACAAGATGGGAGGAAGGAGGTTCAGATTAAAAAAGGGGCCACACATAGTTTGAAGAAGGCCTGTCGGTCTGCAGCAGTTGGGATCCAGCTTTATGGAGGACTCGTCGGCATCCTGGCAGCCTCTCTCCCTGAGAACTCGTCTGTCACCTCGGCACGTAGCTAGGAGGAATACATACAATTTTCACCTTCTCATCATGTTGGGGGAAATGCATGGAGATGATGTATTGTTTTTTATTGCTGTTAATCCTCACCTGAGGCTATTTTTTCCATTGATTTTTTTTTTTAAGAGAGAGTGAAAGGGAGAGGGAGAGACATAGAGAGAGAAACATCCATGTGAGAGAGACACATTGATTGGTTGCCTCCCACGAGTGCCACAACCAGAGCCAGGGGTCGAGCCTGCAACTGAGGTGTATGCCCTTGACTGGAATTGAACCCAGGACCCCTCAGTCCACAGGCTGACGCTCTATCCACTGAGCCAAACCGGCTAGGGTTGCATGAAGATGATTTCACGGGAAAACATTTCAAGGTCCCGGCCTGGGGTTGAGCCTGCAGGGAGGAAAGCTGCAGGCATGGCAGGTTGTGTGGGGCCAGGAGGGAGCAGGGCATCTCCGTCCGCACAGAGGAGCCAAGGAAAGAAAACGGACGTTCAGACAGAGGCAGGGCCTGTGATGAGACCTGGGAAGGACTTCCTGTCTGAAGGGCTGGGCTGGCCGTGTTGGCTGCCGAGCAAGGTGACGACACCGTGCTGGGAACCTAATGAGCTCGCCTCCTGATCAGGCGGTTCCCGCCGGGCCCTGGGAAAGGTGGGGGCGTGTCAGGAATGGTGTCTGGGAGTCCTGGCGGCAGCCTGTGATCCCACACTCCCAGGAGTGAGAGAGAAGGGCACTTCCCCATTCCGTCATGATGCCCAGTAGCAACGTAAAGCATCAGGAGAGCGTCCCAAAGGTCAGGAGAACAGATGCCGGCCCAGGTGTGGCACGCCATCCTGTGTCTCTTCTGCAGAACGAGGCACTGGACTCCAGAGACCTCTGGAATGCAGTTCATTGTTTACATTCTCCATCTCCAGGAAGTACCCACTGGACCCGAACAGCTGCTCCGAGCCAAAGGAGGTCTGGATTTTCCAGATTTCTCCGCTGTGCCCCCGCCCATTCTGAATCTTGTGCCAGCCTTCAGGCTAGGAAAACCCCAGGTGCCAACACTGACTGTGACCCAGGAGAGGGCAGGTTCCTAGCAGGATAGAAAACGTCTAGACAGTAGCTGCTCTACTCCAGCCAGACAGCACAGGAACCGCTGTGGCCCCTCCCACTCCACGCCAGCAAAAACCCAGTGGGAGCCTGGACTTTCACCCTCGCCCGGCTGGGGCAGAGACCTCAACCTCCCCCGTTGGGGTGGTGCCAGAGAAAACCAAGTGGGAAGATGCAGCTTGCCTCCCTGCTAGCTTGTAAAAGGGCCCTTAGGCTCCCCATGGTATTATAGTGGTATCTCGAGGTACCACTGTATTGGAGACCAGGTAGGGGAGCTGGCAGTAGGGAGGCACCTTCCCCTGCTGGGATGTGGGAGAGGAGGGCTAATGAGAACTATTGCTTCTGTTGCCCAATGGTAAGAAGGCCGTCTCCACTGCAGGGTCATTGGGGACCAGATGGGGACCTATAACTTCACCCCCACCAGCTGTAATGGCAGTGCCATCCTTGGACTGCTTATATCGTGGCTGTGACCCCTTTCCCCTGCCAGAGCGGTATCCCAAAAGCCAGTTAAAACAGATTTCACTGAGAGTCGGAATCTCATAACGTATCACAAAAGTGTCCCGAGTGCCATCAGAAGTCACACGTCATGCCAAGAACTGGGAAGAGTTCATACTGAACGAAGAGGGGATAATCCATAGATGTCAACCCTGAGAGTATCTAGAATATGTAAAGAACTCTTAAAAATCCACATTAAACACCATCCAATTTAAAAACAGACGCAATGCACAAAGGCACATATTTCATCGAAAAGGATATACAGAAGGCAAATAAGCACACACAGAAAGATGTTCAACACCATTAGCCATGAGGGGACATCAGTACACACCTATCAGAGCATCTGCAATTAACGCCGAGCGCTGGGGAGGGTGCAGGGCGGCCGGGTCCCTCAGCCCTGCTGGTGGAGATGTGCCGCCGTTCTGGGAAACAGTTGGGTAGATTCTTCAAAAACTGAACATGCCAGAACCATAGGATCCAGCCATTGCATTCCTGGCTGTTGATCCCTGAGGAATGAAAACTCACGTTCACTCAGAAACCTGTACTCAGATGTCTAGAGCAGCTGTAGTGATAATAGCCCCAACCGGAAACAACCCACATGTCCTTCAACACGTGACTGTGGGACAAGCCGTGGCACTCAGCGATAGAGAGGAGCCAGATTCTGCCACTCACAGCCTTCGGGGAGTGGAGCTGAGTGGGGGAAAAAGCCCGTCCCCAAAGTTACATACGCTTCAGTTCCATTTACGTAACATTGTTGAAGTGGCAAAATTATGGAAATGGGGAAACCATTAGCTGTTGCTAAGGCTAGGGAAGGAAGGGAGCGAAGAAATAATAGGTGTGGGTATAAATGGGCAGCCAGGGGGATTCTTATGCTGGTGGAAGTGTTTTGTATCTTTTAAAAATATATTTTTAATTAATTTCAGAGAGGAATGGAGAGAGAAACATCCATGATGAGAGAGAATCATTGATCAGCTGCCTCCCACACAACCCCCACTGAGGATGGAGCCTGAAATCCAGGCATGTGCCCTGTCTGGGAATCAAACTGTGACCTCCTGGATCCTAGGTCGACTCTCAACCACTGAGCACACTGGCAAAGACCCAGTTCTGCATCTTAACTGTATCAGTTCTGGAAGTGACCTTGACTCAGGGGAGATATACTTGGCCATAGGCTGTAGTCATTATCTCCCACCTCTCCCTGGTCTTTTTGAGTCTTAATTCGAAGACCGTGAGGATAGAGGGACAGGGACACAATGGACAGACACACACAGAAGTTCCAGAGTGAAAGGAATGGCCTTCCCTGCTCCTGAACTCAGTGCTGGCGCCTCCCAGGAGGTCCTCTCCACTGGCTCTGCTCTGCCCTGCTCCCGTCTCAGGGGCCCTCCTCCTGTAAAGGGGTTGAATTGTTGGGGACCCTTCATAAGCTTGCCCACTTGCATGTGGGTGCTGTCCTTGGTGCTGAATGAACACACGCACGCATGTACGCATACACGCACATGACACAACTGTTTCTCCTTGAATGACTCTGCCCTTCCCCACCTTCCTCTGCACTTGGCTTCTTATTTCTTTTTTGCTGAAGCAAACTCAGTCACCCTAAAATCTCGTTTCGTTTGGGCCTGAGAGCAGCTTTAGACCCAGCCTGTAGGAAGTATCTGTTTTGGCCAGGTTTTGTCTACTCGCTAAACCTTTGTAGACTGGAATTCTCAACGCGCATGCATGTGAACACACACACACACACACACACACACACACACACTTGCATAAACAAATCATTCTTAGTTATCTTAATAAAGAAGAGAAAGCAGCACAGAAGAAGGTTCTTTTCCCTCCATTACACTGACTCAGCTTGTATTTCTACTGTACACGGATTGACTCCCACCTTGTCTCATTCACTCAGACAGCTCCCTCCCCATATTCCCTCTGACTTCACTATCGCAGATTTACCCTCTCCGCCAGCACTGCCTTCCCAAACACGACAGAGATGGACTTGGAGGGCCCAGACGTTTGTGGGGGGTGGATATGTGGCTGCCTTATGGAAATCTACAGTGAGGTCAGAATTTATGCAAGTAATTGCACATGCAGTGGTTAGGGGCACAAACTCGGGGCCTCTCTGGGACTCGCTCTGTTTCCTCCTCGGTGAAGTGGGAGTGAAAACACTGACTTCCAGGGCTGTAACGGGGGTGAAGTGCTCAGATGGTGCCTGGCCTCTGTGAATCCTGCCTCGTCTGCTGTTGTCCTCCCCTGGGTCTGCCTTCCCCCGAGCTGGGGTAGCTGTGCGCCCACGGCAGCCTCTCGGGGCAGCTTCAGCCTCCCCGCCCGTGGGCAGGCCGCCTCTATTTCTGCTTCCACGTGGTTTAAAGTGCTCATTAGCCTCTGTGGTGGCACCGAGAGCAGCATGCAGCGCCCTGGCATGGGGCCCCTAATTGCCAGGAACAGGGCCGTTGGGAAGAGTGCAGCCGCGCTTAAGTGCTAACAACGATCCTGTGAAAAGAGTGCTTGGTTTTTATGGGCCTCTCGAAGCCTGGGCATTGCAGCCACCTGGGGAGCAGGGCTGGGGACCAGGGAGCTGGGCAGGGCTGGGGGCCACAGAGCTGTGCTCACCAGGCCAGCCCGGGAACTGCAGACAGGAGACTGTTGTTGGAGAAAGCGGGGGGGCTTCAAGGAGAGCGCTCAGTGCCTGGCCTCTGGTCTTCGATAAAAAATAGTTCATGGATGATGCTGGGTCCCAAAGCTAGGAAGAGGGGGGTGAGGGGAGGAGAGTGGGCAGGCAGATACAGTAAAAAAGCAAAGCCAGGGTTTGTTTATTTAATATATATATATATATATATATATATATAAAGTGGTACTTCGAGATACGAGTTTAATTCGTTTTGTAATCTTGAGGCGTGGGAAACTATGAGACACTTGAGTCGAGTTAAACTGGTGGGTCGTGTGCAGCCGGCCAATCCGAGAGATTACTCCTATCTCAAATGTTGCTCGTATTTCAAAGCAAAAATCGCTTGCTCGACGGCTCGTATCTCAAAAATCTCATATGTTAGGGCACTCGTATCTCGAGGTACCACTATATATATATACACACACACACATATACATATATATTTAAATCAACATATTTTTAAATTGATTTCAGAGAGAAAGGCAGAAGAAGAGATAGAAACATCAATAATGAGAGACAATCACTGATCAGCTGCCTCTTTCACACCCCATACTGGAGATCAAGCCCACAGCCCATGCATGTGCCCCAAATGGAAACCAAACTGTTACCTCCTGGTTCACAGGTCAACATTCAACCACCGAGCCACGCCAGCTAGGCCCAAGCCAGGGTTTTCACCTTTGACAAGATGGCAGACTAACTGGGGAAGAGAGCTAACAGAGAGAGCATTAGATGACTGTTTCCTAAGCGGGGTTCCATGGAACCCTAGTCCTGCAAAGTGCTCTGTGAAATAAAGAGGAAGGGTGGGGTAGATTTCTGGCCAAACGAGTTTGGGAAATAACTGCATACTATCCTGCCACCCGTTTGAAGAGTCCGCATCCATGGGAGGCCAATAAAGGCACTGAGAAGCTCTGCACTTAAATAGTTTATTTCATGATCTCCTTGTGTCCCATACATTCAACGAGGGAGCCTTTTTTAACTTTTTTCTCCCTGTGAAACTCTTTCTAATATCCGCTGTTTCCAAAAGCACGGTCCGTGGGCCACTCCAGCTGCACACAAGGTAACCCCTCAGCACTCCCCTCCTCGGGTGACTCGGAAGCATGCTGACCCCTGAGGGCCAGCCGATCAGTGTTGCTAGGACACCGTGGGGAGCTCTGCAGCAGAACAGTCAGGAAGGGTGCCACCGGGTACATGCTGTACGCGCTGTGGGTTCGTGGGGCACCAGCGTGGAGGAAAGTGCAGAATAAGGAACGAAGGGGCTTCAGCTGGATCCTAACAGAAGCCTGTGGGTGGGGTGGAAAGAAACTTGCTTTTTCCACTGAATCCATCCAGGGAGGCCACCGAGGCCCAGAGAGGAAGCCAGCCCCGTGGCCTCGGCAGCTGTGTGTGGCCTTAGAGCCCTTCCCAGGCCGGCTTGCGTGCGTGCCACCCACCGACACGGCATTACCTGTGCGCTCGGAAGGAAGCGAGGCCTCTGCAGCCACAAACAGAGGCTGGAGGGGGGGGGGGCAGGCAGGGCGAGGGGAGCAAGCCGGCCCTGGGCACCTTCTTCTCTGTCCACAGCTTGTCCTAGCCTCTGAGGGGGGTGGTCCTTAGGGGGAGCTGGCTCGGGGTCATTTGTAGGGTGAGGTGGATCTGGCTCCTGCTGAGTTCCAGAAATCAGGTTGCGGTCTGCCTGTGTGTGGGTCCATCTGTCCCCAGGCTCCTGTCCCTCTGACTTCTCTGATTTTTTTTCTGGACACGACCAGGGTTTGGGGAACAGGTGGTGTGTGCGTGCGTGCGTGTGCATGTGTGATGGGGGCTGGAGACTTTGAGGGTTAATGTCCAGAACTCAGGAAGGCGGGACTCTCCAGACACTGCTCCGGTTTCACGGGCGTTGATGGGATCGGAAGCCCCAGCACAGAAAATTGCTCTGGACACCCAACCTGTGAGTCAGTCTGTCAGACACACAGGCAGCTGCCGCGCCTGCTCACTTCCACGGGAGAATCTGTTCACTCGGTTGCCAGGCATCTGACTGAGGTGGACGTACTGGGTGCCTCGCTGGGCCACGGGGGCACCAGAAGAGAAGGGAGCCGTCGAGGAGCTTAAAATGTACTTGGGGTCATTGGTTTCACTCCACGTGGGATGCACTGATGCCATTCTGGGCGGTTTGCATTTGTTGGTCCGCACTGCTGTGTGATAGTCCAGTGTGTGAACACACCACAGTGGATCCGTGTGGTCCGCTGGTGGGCATTGGGTGGTTTCCTCTGTGCTACATGCTGTTGGTGAAGGTCTGCCCACGTTTCGGGTGTGACACACCTGGGAGCACAGGCCTGGGTCACCTGGCATGTCCGCGTTCAGCCTGAGCAGAGGTGGGCATTTTGCCTTTAAAGAGGGAGAGGACGGCTGGCAGACAGCAGGGCTAACGAGGGAGGCGGGGCTACAGGGGTGGAGGCGGGGAGGGCAGAGAAGCCGTGTCACAGAAGCTGGTGGACGCAGAGTGTTTTCTGTCTGTGGCTGGGCCACGCAGGAGCTACCTGAGTGTGAAGACGGGAGCTGGGTGACAAACCCAGGTGCTGGCTTAGCCTTAGTCACTGGGGGCTTCTGGGTGCTGCCTGATTTCGGGGAGTGGGAAGTCAACCCCACTGGGGACCCTCCAGCGTGCCTGGAGGCAGCTCGTCCATGTGGAGGCTCGGAGGAGAGAGCCACGGGCCGGGGCAGCGAGAGCCGAGCCGTGTCTGTACCTGATGGCACAGCTCCGGAAACATCATCAAGGCGACGGCCATGCTGGGCAGAGGCTAGGCGTCCACCTGAGTCCCCCAGCTGCCCAAGATGACCAGCGAGGGGGCAGGGAGACCTCTGCAGCCCCCTCTGGGATTGGGCAGTGGGGCCGCCTTCACCCACGTGTTCTCAGATCCCTGCGTCCACCCCGAGTCTGCAGGTCAGGGATGGGTGTGAGCATGTGCATTTCCGGCCAGGCAAATAACGTCGCCCTCTCCTTTCCTCCCTGCCCCTTCTAGAACGGCAGCAAGGATAGCTCTCTGGACATGCTGGGCACGGACATCTGGGCCGCCAACACCTTCGACTCCTTCAGGTGCGCTCCCGTCTTCTGTGTGGTGCGTGGCTCCGGCTGGGCCCCCAGCTGGCGTGTCCTGATGCCCCGTGGGGTCTTTGGGGGCTGGGGGAAAGTTGAGAGTTCACTGATGGAGAAGCGGGAGAACCCAGAAGCCGTGAGATAGCCCACAGCATGAGGCTGAAGAGGAGGGAGGTCAGGAGAGGAGAGAAGGAGATAGAGGAAGAAGGAGGAAGAGAGAGTTTCCAAGGGAAACAGAAAGAGGGGGGAAGAGGGAGCAGAGGGAGGACTGGGGAGGAGCAGAGGAGAGGGCTCCGCTGTCAGGCAGCCTGGGGTGGTTTGGGACAGAGAGCTGTGGCTGGCGACCTCGCCCCTCCCCCCGAGGTCACAGCTGGTGGGGCTGGCAGCAGAGAGATCTGGAGGAAGGAGGGGTTTTCAGTGGCTCAGATTCTAGAAGGTTGCTGATGGGCCAGGTTGAAAGAACAGGTGTTGGCCAGCGTTCCTTAGGAGGAGGGGACAGTGCCCTCCCTGCCTCCACTCCCTGGTGTCCACCCCTCAGGCCAGGGTGGCATGGCCCTTCCACTCATCTCTGCCTGGCTCTGATACACCAGACACACCCGCCACCCAACAGTCCCCAGAACTGACACCACAGGCTCCCCTGGGCTCCATTCCTGGGCTGGGCTTGTCTCCTGCTCACCTCTCATTTCTGGCCCTCCCTCGCCCTCTAGTGGTGCCACCTGGGACCTGCAGCCTGAAAAGCTGGACTTCACCCAGTTCCACAGGCGGCTCCGACACACGCCCAAGCAGCCCCTGGCACACATCGACCGTGAAGGGTAAGGGGCAGCGGGCCGGGCCGGGGTGTGGAGGGGGCTCTACCAGGGGTGGGGGGAGAAAACAGCTGTGGCCACACCAGAGCTGAGGGGCCTTTCCCCGGACAGGAAGGCGGTCCTGCTGCTTAAGGGGCACCCAGAGGAGTCATGGCCTCAGACCTGCAGGCCCCCTGGCCTCCGGCATCCCCCAGCCACACTGCCCGCCCCCTTCCTGACCCTGCACGTCAGGAGCCCAGTGCGTGGGGCTCACACTTGCACAGAACCACCCGGGGGCTTGTGAAAACAGATCCCTGCCTCCACCCCCTGAGTCTGCAGGTCTGGGGTGGGGTGTGAGCATGTGCATTTCGCACAGGTTCCCAGGGCTGTTGCTGGTCTGGGGACCCCACTTTGAAAACCACTGGTGTAGCGGTTGCTTTTACACCGGGGTGTCTCACCCTCTATTTACTCCGCGCATCACTATTGCCTTTCCCTTTTTTTAAAGAGCCCTGTCCCCTTGGGTGTTTATGGCTTCATCCCATAGTCATGATCGATTACATCATTGGCCGCTGGTGATCAATTGGATCTTATGCCCCCTCCCCTCCCCAGAGGTCAGGGGATGGGACTGGAGGTTCTCACCCTTCTTCTCTGGGTTGGTTCCCCTGGCAACCCGCCCCATCCTCAAGTTGCCTGTGGACTTTCTACTGCAGTCGCCTCATTAACCCAACAAAACCCCTCCATGCTTGAGGAAACCCCCAGGATTGGGGGCGCTCTGGGCCCGGACTGGGAAGGAAGAGCAGACAAAAGCCCAACGCACGAAGGTTGTGCACGAGAAGGCCTTCCTTCCCCCGGTTGCCGGCACCGGCTTTCCTCTGGAGCCCAGGGCCCGGTCCGGAAGGTTGTCTGGAAGGACGTCCGGTCTAATTAGCATATTACGCTTTTATTACGATAGGTGACCACATTAGAGGTGATAACTCTGTGTTTTCACTTTCTGAGGAGCTGCCAGTGTCTTCCACAAGTGCTGGGTGTTTCACCGTCCCACCCGCAACATACATGAGTTCTGACTCCCCCCCTCCTCATGAGCATTTGGAATTTTCTTTTTTTAAAATTGTACTCATGGCTTTTCTTTTTCCTCCCGAGCCTTCCCGGCCCACTCCCGTCTCCCTGTCATCGCGTTGGGTCTGGACATAAGTTGCCTCCCCCTCCCCTGGCCTCCTGCTGCCCCTTTCTGCCCGGCCCACCCCTTCCCTCGGCAGCGCTGGTCTCACCACAGTGTAACGGGCAGCACCCGGGAGGGCGTGCTCACCCTTCCTTCAGAGGGGACAGGGCGAAGCTTAGGGAGGCTGGCCTTCACCCGGTTGCTCGCCCAAGTGGCCAAGCCGTGATTTAAGGCCTCTGATGCCATCGCGTATCCCGGAATCGGCTTACCCCTTCAAAACTTCACGCAAAATTGTACGCACATGCATATTTCTAGGGAGAGGCATGTCACACGGTCAGCCTCTCCCTGGGGACGGAGCCTCTCACCATGCCCCCCCTTTTTTTTCATTGCCCTGTTTGTATGGGCTGTGAGCATGTGCGGGTTCCATCAGAACTTTGGGGTTGTTTTTTGGGGAGTCGAGAGGGAAGATGGCCTGGAGCATGGAGCACCCTATTAGAAAGCGATCGAGAAAGCAGAGGCCCAGCCCCAGGCTCCCTGGCCCTGCCTCGCCCTGTCTGCCCGAGCACCCCATGCTCAGCCCCCCGTTCAGCAGCAGCAGCTTCCCGTTCCCTCCTGAGTCGCTGCTGAGCAAGGCTGAACTCCCGTGGCTGAGTGTAGGGAAGCTGGCCTTCCCGCGTCAGGAGGGGGTTTTCAGCCGAGGGGGCGCTCCCGTCTGCCTTGTGGTGGGTGAGGCTGAGCGGGGGGTGTGCCATGGGAACGGCATATTGCATTTCTGAAGCCCAGTCACTAGGCCCCTAGGTGCCCGCGTGGTGCTGGGTACTGTGAGGATCTCTCTCTCTCTTTTTCTTTCTATCTATCTATCTATCTATCTATCTATCTATCTATCTATCTCTATATCTCTACCTCTATCTCTATCTCTCTCTTTCTGTCTCTTTCTCTGCATAAAAGGCATCCCCCTGCCCAGCAGGACTGGCGCTATGAGAAGGAGACACGCACCTTTTCATGTCTGAGACGGTGCAGGGAATAAGGCTCGGGGTGCGGTGTAGCCACTTAGAGAATGCACGCTGGGAGGTCAGCTGCCAGGCGCGGCGTCACGTGACTGCGAAGGGGTCAGAGTGGAGAGTGCTCTGGGGGGAGGGCCTGTCGGGGAATGGCCTCAGGAGGGAAACACAGCAACCCCCGGGAAGCTCCCGTCCCTCCCGTGTCCCCTGCGAGCACGTGGATGGAGAAACCAGAGGGGGACAGGCCCGGAGGACGGCAGGCGTCCGAGGGGGAACGCGTGCCATAGGCAGGCTCTCTGAGGGTCTGCACCAGTCCCCACACGTGAGCAGAACAAAACACTGGTTGGCAGCGGCCACCGATGACTCAGGGGAGGAGAAGTCCCTGTGCTGAGGACCATGGCCCTCTGCAGCCCGAGGGACCGGCCACAGCCCCTCACCGCCTGCTCCCGGGAGCCTCTGGGATTGGCTGACCGTCGGCCGGGGCCCCGTGGTCGCCTCGTTCTGGCCAAATTCTGTCTCGTCCTGCCCCCGGGGAGGCAGGTGCAGCCTCCCAGGGCCCCCGTGTGGCTGGGCCAGGACTGTGTCCCCTGAGAGCTGGGCCACACTGGGGCAGACTCCACGTGACCGGCCACGGCCGCATCCCGGCCGCAGGGCACCACCGCGTTGCCAAGGCTTCCCAGGTATCCACAGAGGGACGGGCAGTGGAAACAGCTGTTGCCTTGGAAACCCTGTTGGCAACAGTGAGTCAGCTGGTCTCCATCAGCCTTCTGCCCTCCGCCTGCAGGCATCCAGGGGGTGGGAGCCCCGGACAGGGTGGGTCTAGGGCCAGGGGAACACAGCCCTCTCTCCCCCCACCACACACACACACACACACACACACACACACACACACACA
>PVJN01029202.1:0-10706 GCA_004026805.1 Lasiurus borealis | reverse complement strand
CCGCAGCCGCTCCCGCCCCCTGCCCTGGCCCCCAGGAAGCAGAAATGACGGCGGCCACTGGTAGCTTCACGGGCCTGCCTGTCTCTGCCAGGCAGACGCGTTCGTGAAAGGGCGCTTGGCTGTTTCTAGACCTTTCTCGATTTCAGAGAGGAGGAGAGAGAGGGAGAGGAGAGAAACCTCAGGGATGAGAGAGCATCGTGGATTGGCTGCCACCTGCATAGCTTCTACTGGGGGCTGGGCAGACAGCCGCTACCTGTGTCCCGACCAGGAATTGAACCATAACTTCCTGGCTCCCAGGTCGACACTCAACCACTGAGCCACACTGGCCAGGCTGTTTCTAGATCTTTCTATTTTTTTAAAAATATATTTTATTGATTTTTCACAGAGAGGAAGGGAAAGGAATAGAAAGCCAGAAACATCGATGAGAGAGACATCAATCAGCTGCCTCCTGCAGGCCCCCTACTGGGGATGTGCCCGCAACCCTGCCCTTGACCAGAATCGAACCTGGGACCCTTCAGTCTGCAGGCCGACGCTCTATCCACTGAGCCAAACCGGTTTGGGCTCTAGATCTTTCTTCACCTCATCTGCAGCCAGCACATCCCGAGGCCAGAGTGGGATGCTGAGGGACAAGATTGGTCCTCTTTTCCCTCCTTCACCCCTCCGGCCCCAGCGTCACCTGCCAGACCCCACATCCTTCCAGCCTGGCCCTCCAGGTCATGTTACCCTCCCCCGGCACCCCTCCCCCTCCTCCAGCCCACGAGCACTGCTGTCTGCTGGCATTGGCGGCATTTAGCTCCGGCCATCACCCTCCCTGCTGCCCTCTGCCCGGGACGTCCTCCCAGATTCTCTGCTCCCGGCCCCTCGCCCTCCCTCTGCTCAGACTGTTGTAGACCCTGCTCTTCGGGGTTCCTGTAGCGCCCTCTCTTCCCCTGACCCCACCCTGCTGTGGCCTAGGGCCCAGCCTGCGGACTGTTTACCTCGGGCCCAGCCCAAGCCTACACAGAGGCACTTGTGAAATGGGGCCTGGGTCACATGCCCGCGCTCTCTCCCTCCCTGACGTGGCTCATTTTTCCAGCCACCCGGGTTCTCTTCCTCGGGGTTCCAGGGCCCCTCTGGCCAGCGGAGTTTCTGGACACTGATCTCATGCTGCCCCCTACCGGTGCTCAGGCGTACTGCCCTGCCCGCTGAGATCAGGACTGGCTTCCTCAGAGCTGGGAGCTGGCTGAGGGCAGGGCCACGCTGGGCTCGTTGTCCGTGACTCTGAGGGAGACGGACGGGGCCCAGAACAGGAGAGGTGCTTGGCAGATAGGGAACCACCACGCGAGTTACTCTGACGTTTGAGAATTGCCTTCACTGCAGCTGGAAAACGCTGGCACCACCTCCTGGGCGGCCCTGGCCCCGTCTGGGTCACTGATGACCGCAGAACAATACAGTGGTACCTCAAGATACGAGTGCCCTAACATAGGAGATTTTTGAGATACGAGCCGTCGAGCGAGCGGTTTTTGCTTTGAAATACGAGCAACATTTGAGATAGGAGTGATGGCGTGGATCGGCCGGCTGCACACGACCCACCAGTTTCCCGAGACTCGAGCGTCTCATAGTTTCCCACGCCTCAAGGTTACGGAACGAATTAAACTCGTATCTCGAGGTACCACTGTAGTAGTAGTAGCCAGTACCGCGCACAGGGCAGGGGAGTCCCGTCCTTAGTGCTGGCCTCAGACTCTGTGAACGCTCCGCCACCCGGCCAAGGAGGAGCTGTCACTCTCTTCGCTTGGACAGAAGCTAGGAGACACCCCTCCCCACAGTGACTGACCTGCAGGAGGCTGTGCTGCCTCCAAAATCGATACACCTGTATTCTCCGGCGTCTTAAGACGACCTTTTAACCCAGGAAAATTGTCTCAAAAGTCAGGGGTCGTCTTAGATGCCGGGTGTCATCTTATAGGGCGAGTATATCCCCAACTCTATATTTTAACTGGGAAAGTTGGGGGTCGTCTTAGACGCCGGAAAATACGGGTGTATCCTTGGTCACTGTGCGGCTGTTCTTCCCCAAGAACAATAGTAATTGCGGTAGAAGTAGAGGTAGTACGACTAATAGCAATCCATTCGCCTTATTGATTTTATTACCATTTTATTTAACTGCCTCCTCTATTTGCCATGAGGATACGTTTACTGTTAAATATGGTATATTACATGTGTGTGTGTGCCCATGCGCCTGGCAAGTTCTAAACACTTCCATACATTAATTTAGTCCTCCGCTCACCTTACCATGTTAGACATTATTAGTTATCCCAGTTTTTCTAGATGCATTAGTTTAATCCTCTGCTCACCTTATCACGTTAGACCAGTGGTTCTCAACCTTCCTAATGCCGCGACCCTTTAATACAGCTCCTCATGTGGTGGTGACCCCCAACCATAAAATGATTTCCGTGGCTACTTCATCACTGTAATTTTGCTACTGTTATGAACTGTAATGTAAATATCTGTGATAGGCAGGATGTATTTTCGTTGTTACAAATGGAACATAATTAAAGCATAGTGACTAATCACAAAAACAATATATAATTATATATTGTGAAATATTTATTTCTAATTACAAATAAATGAAATTTTGTCTTGAATCATGGTGTAGCATGGGCAACAGTCTTCATAGGACAACAGCAAACTACATTGCTACACTTTGCTACACCGAGGAGCAGTCTGTTGGTTCCTAAGACCATGGGAAATAGGTGTTTTCCGATGGTCTTAGCAACCCCTGTGAAAGGATCGTTCAACCCCCAAAGGGGTCTCGACCCACAGGTTGAGAACCGCTGCGTTAGACATAATTAGTTATTCCAGTTTTTCCAATGAGGAAGGGATACATACAGAGGTTAGGTGACTTGCACAGGGTCACCCGTTAGTAAGAGAAGCGGCTGGGGCTCCACCCCCTAGCGTCAGGTGCCAAGGTCCACACCTTTAACCTGCAGGAGCCGCGGGCCTTTGGCCGTGAGTCGGGGCGTGTCTTTGGCCTGACGGGTCCCCTGGCCACAGAGGACATGAAGACAAAGCCTCGGGGTCGGAGTGGGCCTGCGGGCTGGCCCAGGGTCAGGCCAGGAAGGAAGGAAGCCCCCCTGGGGCCTGTGTGACCTGGAGGCGGCTGTTCTCTCTCTGTTCATCTCTCTTTGGTGTCCTGGTCCAGAAGCTTGGCTTTTGCAGAGCTGTGACAGGGGTGGGGGTTATCAGCAAGGAGTGGATGGCACTTCGGTGCTCCACCCGTAGGCTGGTCTCAGCATCCCACCTGCATGAGTCCTTTGTCCTCCGTGAAGGCCTGGGTAGCTGGTGGGGACGGGGTGGGGGTGGGGGGAGAGAGACAGCATCTCCAGGGGTCCAGGGCATTTCCTCCCAGCAGGACAGGCTGGTTCTGCAGGCCTGGAGGGAGGGCAGGACCAGGGATCGCCTGCCTGGAGGCCCCAGCTCTTCCTGTTGGCCAGGCAGGCAGGACGCAGGCAGGTGCCATCCTCTCACGTCTCTGTCTTTCCTGCTCCAGGTGTGGCAAAGGGAAGCTGGAAGATGGGGATGGGATCAACCTGAACGACATCGAGAAGGTCCTCCCGGCCTGGCAGGTAGGCACAGCGGCAGAGTCTCACACGCCCCCCTTCTCCCGGGTCCCCATCCTGGTCCTGGGCCTGGGCACTTCTGCTAGCCGCTGCCGCCAACAAAGCATCACCGGATGTGCCATGTGTGGGCACGGGCGGCTCCTGCACGCCCAGAGGGTCCCACGGTGATGTGTGCAGAGGGCAGTGGCCCTCAGACTTATGCCTGCTGTTCATCTCCAGGGAGCTCTGGCTTCTCGCTCGCTGGGAGTCACACATGGGGTGCATATCCCCATGAGAGGTCCTGGTGGGAGGGCCTCGTCAGAGCTCAGATGCTGACAGGGGGGTGCCCATCCAACCCCTGCTCCAGTCAAGCCAAGGACCCCCTATCCTGATGGTCCCCCCTCTCTCCCCAGCTGTACTTCCACAGCAGGCAGTGCATCTAGGAGGTGCGTCACACTCAGGGACCCCCATCTCTGGGGCTCAGCAGCCGGTCCCCCATTGTCCCAGCATAGTTCTCCATTCAGGAACAGCACCTGGTTGGTCAGTAAGGGCTGATGTTCCTCATAATGGCAGCAAAGGGGAAGGTCAGGTGAGCCGGGGAAGGTGCTAGCCAGCAGCTAGATTGTGGCGCCCACACCCCATCGGCAGCTTCAGGTGCACGGAGGCTACCCGGCTCTGCTCCCAGGAACTCCGAACTTGGGGAGGGGAAGCTGGAGGCTCTGAGCGTGGAGACATGGTGGTTTCTGGGAGGGGTGGCGGGGGCGGACATCAGTCAAGGTTCTGGGCTGTGAAGCAACTGGGCTTAGAATGGGATTTTAGGGGCCCCTCCTGCGTTTTTGGTACCTCTCTGTGAACTGCATGTGGGGTGGAAGGGGGTGGCTGTCCCGCCGTGTTGACGATGATGGGGACCTGCCTGCCCCCAGTGTGGCCCAGGGTCAGGTGCACCTGGTGCAGAGGCCAGGACAGTCGGCTGCACCGCCGTCAGCTCCCACTAGAGGGCGCCAGCGCACCGCTCCAGAGGCTCCCCAGTCTGACATCTGCAGCGCCAGGTCCCTAGTCCCCAGCAGCCAAAGGTGTCCCTGCCTTGGTGCTCGACACCTAAATGGTCCCCAAAACGACCCAAAGCGACACTCAGGCCCTTCCTGCCCTGAACAAGGGGGCGGATGAGGGAGTACAAGAGGCAGCCATACAGAGGTGTGGGGACGCACCTGTCTGGCCAAAATGTACCCCGCTGTGCAAGGCCTGACATTCCTCCTGGGAGTGCTCGCCACTCTCACTCCGGAGACCCTGGGACCACGTGGCAGCTCCCAGGAGGGCACCCCTTTTAAGCCTTCATCAGCTGCCCAGACAAGGAGGGTGCTTGTCCAGCAAGTGAGGGGTGCTGCTGGCATCCCCCACCCCAGCGGCTCCGCCTGGGCCTGCAGGGGAAGCTCCGGCCAGCGAGGGGCTGGGAGTGACCGTGTGCTGGCTGCTGCCCTTGGCCGGATGGGCACCGGCAGCCGGAGCGGAGGGGCAGGTGGAACTCCGTGCCCGAAGCCCGGTTATGCTCCGGGGAGTTCACCGTGAAGGTGGAAACCGAATCTGAGTGGGTCCTGTCCTCCCCTTGCACCCCCCTCGCCTCGGGCCGGGGCTCCTGGGTTCCCCCAGCACAGGGGCCCCAGCCTCGGGCCCCGAGGACACGCTGCTTCCCTCACCCGCCGCCGAGCTTCTCGTGCAAAACCCCAGCGGAGGGCCGTCGCTGTGGAACTGGCCTGTGTCTGGCCCGAGCTTTCCGGAAGGAGGCTTTTCGATCGCTTCTTCTGACTTCTCTGTCAGACAAACACTCTGTCTTGCTTTGTTTTCTTTCCGACAATAGGAACTGCAGAGTCCAACTTATTTCCCTTCCTACCTTCCCATTAGGCAGTGGTTCTCAACCTTCCTAAGGCCGCGACCCTTGCATACAGTTCCTCATGTGGTGGTGACCCCCAACCATGAAATGTTGCTACTGTGATGCATCGTGATGTAAATATCTGCATTTTCCGATGGTCTTAGGCGACCCCTGTGAAAGGGTTGTTCCACCCCAAAGGGGTCTCGACCCACAGGTTGAGGACCGCTGCGTTGGGGAGCTTTGAAACTAAGTTCAGTGTCTGTCACGCGGATCTCTGGTGACTGGCCCCGGGCACTCAGTGGGATGTGGGAGCCCCGTGTGGGGCGGACACGGCACGCACGCTGAGCAGAGACATACCCGAGTCGGCTGGCATTTCTGGGCTCACAGAGGGGCCCCCAGGAAACGCAGGGAAGTGCCCAAGGCTCTCCTCACACAGGACCCCGAGCGAGGACAGGAGACCAGCTGATGGAGGAGAAGTGAGACTTGTGGTTAAGGGGCCGTTCCCATGCGTGGCCCCAAGTAATCACAAGATGAGAACCACCCCCACATCTGCACGCGCACACACACACACACACACACACACACACACATACACACACAGGCGTACACAGGCACATGCCTGAGGAACCCGAGGGAACGACAAGCTTTCAGAGTGAAAATCCCTGCGGGCCAGAAAGATGGCCAGGTCTGCCCCTTACCCTGGGGGCTGATGCAGGAGCTGCCTTATCCTTCCAGCAGGGGGCGCTGGTGCCGTTTGGAAACGGGGTGGGTGGACGCTGGATGGATGGAAGCTGCTGTCGCCCGGGTCCCAGCCTTGCCGGTGGGAAGGAGTGACTAGGCCAGCTCTGTGGCCAAGTCTCCTGGAAACTCCCCGGGTCGCTAACTCACAGGCAGAGGATGATTAACACATCCCGAGGCGAGGCGCCGGGATACGGTAAACATGTGAAGAGCCCTCGTTCCCCAAGGCCCTCTCCTTTGCCCCAAAGGGCCGCTTCCGGTCACTTCTCGGTCCCACAGAAGGGACGGTCTGACCCTGCTCACTGGGTCTGCCAGGATTGCTCCAGCGGCCTCCCGGGAGCCAGGCGGGGGCTTGGCCATGACGGACTGAGCAAAGATGCAGGACGGGGTGCTGCCTCTCCCAAGGACGGGGTGCAGCATCCTCCCACTGCCCCCTCCCGAGCATCCAACGGTGCCTGCATCCCCTCCCTGCGCCGGGGACTGTGACGGACAGTGTCCTCTTCTCTCGCTGCTCCTCATGCCTCCCCTGTGGAGCGCAGGCTGCGACCCAGCTCCTTCCACGGAGAGCTAGACTCTGCTCCGCTGTCACCCCCCCAGGGGGGCCTCAAACACCCCTCTCCGCCCCCACTTTTGGACACAGCATCCCTCACGCATGTGCTCTCTTTCAATGTCGGGGTCTGCATTCTCCCCTGGAAATCAGCTCCGCCTGGGTGCACACAGGGGCCCCTGAACTCTGGGTGGCCGAGCGGATCCTGCCTGGCTCCTGCCCCAGAGGGACTTGGCCCCCGCACCCCTGCACCCCCAGGCAGATGCTGCGCCTCCCCCTCGGGTTCCCAGGAACCCAGGCCTGTCTGGCACGTCACCCCGGGACGCACGTAACTCCCTGCGAGGCGGAGGGACGGCTATCGCCGGCATCTGGCAGAGCGGAAACCGGGGCCAGATACCTCGCCCCCAGTCGCACGGCTTATCAGCGGGGCGTGGGGGTTGCCATTGCCTCCCCCGCGTCCTCGCGGGAAGGAGGAAGAGACACCGTCCTCATTCTTGGCGACCGCAGTCACGTCCAGCCAGCGAGTGGGGAGTGTAATTTCCTTAGCGGACAGGAACAAGAAAGTGGATATCTTTTTTTTTTCTTTCTTTCTCTTTTGAAGGCACTAAAAATAGAGCGAGAGGACAGAGAGAGACTGAGAGGGAGAGACCCCTGCTGATAACTCTAGAAAGAGGAAGAGAAATGAGTTTTTTTCTTTTCTTTTCTTTCTCGTCCCCGTGACCCACGCCTCGTCCCCAGCTCTCCAGGAGGCGTGCTCACCTGGGAGAGCCCCTCTGCCTCTGTGGCCACCCTCCCCCCCCCCATGCTTCCTCCTGGGGACAAAAATAGGCACCCCTGCAACAAAGGACACAGCTCTTCATAGCAGCCGCGCTTCCTGTCTGCGGCCGCCAGGTAGCGAGGCCCCCTGGGAGCGGGCAGTGTGCTCTGTGAGGCCGGCCTGTTTGTGTTTTTGTCATTTATGAGTCTCTTTACAAGACATTATTACGGGGGGGAGGGGGGGCGGAGGGAGAGCGGGGACAACTTTGTTGGTGACAACTAGGAACGTTTCTAGGCAACAGGCTAGGAGGACGGGGCTGTGGCAGGGCTGGGGCGGGCAGCTGGCCAGGAGCTGGACGGCAGGTAGCAGGTGCGTTCTGGCTCCGGGTCGAGAAGACATCCATCCTCCTCTCTCGTGGGCCAGACTCCCGCGCCCAGAGCACAGCCAGGGCCTCAGACGGGGGTCGGCAGAATGTACCCCACTCCCTGCCAGCCAAGTACAGCTCTGCAGCCTGTTTCTGCAGACAGAGTTAGGGGCGCACACAGGCGATGTCGGGGCGCGCAGACACGATCAGGGGAGCACAGAGGTGCAGGGAAACACAGCTGTACCGTGCACTCACCCGCTCACTGTCCGGGGCCGAATCTGTGCTACCAGGAGGTGCTGGGGATTTATAACCTGGACCCTAACCACCAGCAGCGCCTCAGACACTCCCTCCCGGGCCCTTCACAGAAGGAGCTGGCTTGACGCTGGTGGAGAATGTGAAGGGAGAAACGCCCCGAGGCTGAGGCAGGTGGCACCCCCTCAGGTGCCTTCCCGGAGCCCTGGGCCAGCCCTGCAGCTCCACACACACAGCTCGGTGCCTTTTCCTGGTGATCACTCTCCCCAGGCTTCCGTGCTTTCAGTGGGACGTGACCATGAGGCAGGGCTGAGGATCCTGTAGGCCGGGTCCGAGAGGGACAGCCCTCTGAGAGCCAGAGAACACGCTGCCTGCCCAGGCGGGACAGTCTGGTCACAGGGAAGCGAGCACAAGGCTGTGAGCTTGACGCACAGGAATGTGCTGGGAGCCGCCCAGCAGGTCCCGCCTGGGGGCTGGGGGTGGGGGGGAGGAGGGGTGGGGGTGTGGGGAGCAGAGGGCAGAGACTCTGTTGAGTTTCCCCAGGTCCTTCTCAGACTGACATCTTGAAAAAGCACCGCCTGCCTGGGTCGACCTTAGGCTGAGGGAGGACCCGCCTCCCCCGCTGTGTTTGGCCCCTGGACTCGCTTGCATTCCTCACCCCTGTGTCTCCTGACCTGGCCCTCACCCCGACAGATCTCCCCGCTCGCATGGCCCGGTTCAGATTTGACCTCCTCAGGGAAGCCCTTCTGGACGAATCAGACCACCTCCGTCCCCAGGGATGGGGGTTGTTTGGGGAACTTGACTCTAGGCCAGCCTTTTCTCTCTTTTTTTAAAATATATTTTATTGATTTTTTACAGAGAGGAAGGGAGAGGGATAGAGTGTTAGAAACATCGATGAGAGAGACACATCGATCAGCTGCCTCCTGCATGCCCTCTACTGGGGATGTGCCCACAACCAACGTGCATGCCCTTGACTGGAATTGAACCTGGGACCTTTCAGTCCACAGGCCAACGCTCTATCCACTGAGCCACATCGGTTTCGGCTCCAGGCCCGTCTTGAGGTTCTCTGTTTGCTTCCTGCTTCTGTGTGTGTCTGCACTTCCCAGAGGGGGTTGGGGGTGCCCGGGCAGTGGGTCTGCGGAGAGAAAAGAAGAGACCTGTCCCCAAGGAGGGCAGAAGCGAGCAAGCAGTGGCTCCGAGGAGAGGGGACGGTGGAGCATGGGGGTCCGGGAGGGGCATTGCCATACGCAGAGAGCAGTTGACCGAACAGGGCCCCGACCGACCGTCCGTGTGTCCTGGAGCCAGGAAAGGCGCAACGGAGGGAGGATTGGGGCAGGCAGGGGGCTCGGGCCCAGGCCGCCCTGCCCCGCCGCCGGGACCCCTGGGGAATTCCGAGGATGCACACATCTTCCCGCCGCGGCCGGGGGAGGAAGTCCTGTTACTTCACGAGGGGCAGGCCGGGGCCCTGAGCACACAGCTCGCCCCGCGAAGAGGTTATCTGCCTCGGGCCCCAGAATCCTCTGCTCTGTGCCAAAGGGCCGGATTAGTCAGACGGCGGCGGCGGCGGGGAGGGGCGGAGCACCCGGGGCGAGGGGAGCCACGGGCCCGAGCGCGGCCAGGCTGACGTCGGCGTCTGTCTCGGCCTTGGCTGGACAAAGGTCACCTCGTCCAGAACCAGCGCGCCCTCCCCACCCTGCCGGGGAGTGCCCTGGGCGCGGGATGGGAGGTCACCCCAGGGGCCAGGGCGCAGGGCCGGGAGCAGCCCTCCCCTGGCCGGCGGGACCTGATCTGTGGGTGCTCCCGAGGCAGGTCTCCCTCCTGCACACGCTCACCCCCCAGTGAGCGAACAGCCCCTGCAGGAGAGGCCTGGAGCCCACTGTCCGTCTGTCCATCCGCCTGTCCGTCCGTGCATCCCTAGAGTCGCTTCCAGGGCTGGTGAACACCCCCCCCGCCCTGCTCACCAGGGGGGCCGAGCCTGCTGACCACGTCTGCATCCTGGCCTGGCACCTTCTCTCCGTTGCCCGCGGCCCGTGAGGCGGCGGGGGGAAGAGGGAGGTGTCGCTCGGGGTGTGAAGCATCCATTATTCCTTTATTAGCCAGCGTGCCATTTCTGGCCGCGCTCTCCTTCCTGGCGGCGGCGGCGAGGTTGGGGGCGGAGAGGCGGTTATTTTCGTTCGCCCCGGCCTCCCTCGCTGGGAACAGCCGGCGGCGGCCACCGCCGAGGGGGCAGGGGCGGACGGGCCTACGTGCTCGGCGGCAGGCGTTTGTGAATGGGCCCCGGCTCCCAGGCCGCGCTGTCGGGCGGGCGGCCCCCCCAGCGCGCGGACTCTCACTGGCTGGACACCGCTGTTTCTGGCGCGGCCCCGGGAGGAAGCTTTCCTCTGGCCCCAGAACAATACCAGGGTCAGCCCGGGGACCTCCCTCCTACACCCTCTTCCTGCCATTGTGAGCGCCACACAATCCCAGGCCACTGGGCTCTACGCAGCCTGGGGCCGGGGGGTGGGGGGGAGCTGTATGGGGGGGAGCAGGAGAGGTTAGCAGTTAGCAATGTGGGTGACACCTCAGGTCTGCCTCCGCTTCCCAGGCTGGGCCAGGGTTCTGCAGACAGC
>PVJN01029201.1:0-26594 GCA_004026805.1 Lasiurus borealis | reverse complement strand
TTTTAGAAGAGGAAGAAGAAAAAGGTAAAAGCCAAAAAATTATGAACAACAAATACATATCTATCAACAAGTGAATCTAAAAATTAAGTGAATTAAAAATTTGATCAACAGAATAAACTGGTGAATATAATAGAATCAGGAGCACAGAAAGGGAGTGGACTGATAATTCTCAGGGGGAAAGGGGTGAGGGGTGTACAGGAAGAGACTGGACAAAATCATACACCTATGGATGAGATCAATGGGAGGGAGCTAAGGGCAGAGGGAGGGATGGGAGCTGGGTGGAGAGGTGCTATGGAGGGGAAAAAAGAGAGACAAATGTAATAATCTGAATAATAAAGATTTAATTAAGAAAAATAAAATAAAATAAAAATAAAAATAAACTGTAAAACAGCCATTCTCAGGAGTATCTTCTCAATCCCCTGAGATTTTGCTTCCCAGCAATTTTCAGTTTGACTTAAATGGACTCATAAGACTTTTTCTTAGGCGGGATTTTCTTGGGTGAGCTGTGAATGTCCTTTGGGTTTCTCCGTGTTGTGCGTGGGGTGGGCCCATCAGAGGCTGATCTCTTCGACTTTGGTTCTGTCTATTTCTAACAGACCCTGGAAGAGCCTCTGAGCAGGAGTCAGGCCATGGAGAAACATGCTAAGGACCCCAAGAAGCCAGGCTGCAGAGATTTCTGTGAAGGCCTGCCTAGTCTCATTCACAGCTGTACTCCTCTGCCAGGCCAGGTGGGCACATGGAGACACTCATGGAGTATCTGTTGGAAAATAAATCCTATCTAGTTCAACCCTCTCATTGAACTAGTAGGAAACAGGCCCAGTAAGAGGAAGCGGCTCAGCTAAGCCAGTATTTATAGCCGACAAATGGGAGAAGCAGAAGACCAGGCCAGGCCTCCAGCTGTGCACCTTAGAAGGGATGCTCTTTCCATAGCACCAGGTGGCCAGGCCTGCAGAATGCCTCTCCTTGAGGAAGTCCAAGCAGAGCCCCTGATCCCCAGGAACCTCTGCTCATTAGCGGCCCGCTTGGACAGCTGGGAGGCAGGGAAGAGCCAGCTAACCTTTGTAGTTTAAAGTGCTTTCACCAGAGGAGGGGAAGGAAGAGAAGGGAATAATAGTGATGGCTATGACTTATGAAAGACCTACCGGGGCCCAGGCATTGTGAACAGCTCTCTTCACATGTGTTATTTTTAATTCTTTAACATTCCCAAAACATATTGTTGCCCATGGTCAGATGATCCCGGTCACTGCTTAAAACAAAGCAAGTAACAGAAACTTTCTAAACAGAATGGAAAAAATATATGGGTGGGCCCAGGTACTCCATGCAAGCCCTCAGGGGACTGTGCTCAGCCCACCTTGATGATGTGGAAAGGAGGATAGCAATGATAATTGCTTCCCCTGTAGGGCCACTCGATGGATGAGAAGTCCCATGCCTGAGATGAACGTTTTTATCTCCTTCACAGGATGGGAACTGAGAATAGATTGAGTTTGGTTTCTGAAATATACTAAAAAAGGTAATGTTTCTTGTGCCTGAGTATTGGCATAAAATTTAAATATGCCATGGATGCCTTTACCAGCATATTTAAGTGTCATATAACAATATTGTACCCATACCCTTTCACATTTCCCTCAGTGATGTAGCTGAAGCCCTTTCATCTGATGCTGCCAGTGAGGTTGAAGAGCAGGGTAAGAGGTAATTAAAAATTTTATGTAAACATGCTTTAAAAATTGATTTTAACTTGTAATACACGAGCATATATTCACCTGGCAATTTTTAAAACTTTTTTTATTACAGAAAATTTTAAATATATGAAAAATAGGCAGACTAGTATAATGAACCCTCTTCTGCCCATCATCCAGCTTCAGAAATTACTGAATAATGGCAAGTTCGTTTCATCTGTATCTGTCCCCCCAAAACTCAATTATTTTGAAGCAAATTTCCAGATGGAATTTTACTTGATCCCTAACATTTCAGTTTGCGTCTGCTATGAACTAAAATATGTCCCTCCAAAATTCATATGTGGAAGCCTTGCCTCTACTGTACTGTAATGGGGCCTTGGGAAGGTAATTAGGGTTAGAGGGGGGTGGAACCCTCATGATGGGATTAACACCCTTTTAAGCAGAGATACTGGAAAGCTTGCTTCCTCTGTCTCCCCACTCACATGCACGGAGGGAGGAAAGGCCATGTGAGGACACATTAAGAAGGTGCCATCTGTCACCCAAGGAGGGAGCTCTTACCAGGCACCAACATTTTGGACATCTTGATCTTAGACTTCCAGTTTCCCAAACTGTGAGAAATAACTTAATTCCTGTTATTTAAGGCATCTAATCTATGTTATTTTTCTTATGGCAACCCATGCTTACTGGTATAGCATCTCTAAAAGATAAGGATCCTTCAAAACAAACACATAACAATAATAACAGTATCACACCTACAAAATGTATTACTTGGTCAAGTTGTGGGGCTAAGGCTCGGCTCTGGAGCATGTCCTAGCCAGTTAGGTCCTATATTGCCTTAAATCGAAAATCACATCCATTGTGCATTTGCAGTTTCAGTTCTTTAATGTGGAATGAGAATTTAATGATATTTAGGAAGATATGAGAACAGAACTCTCACCCCCCATCTTTTATACTAGTAATTGTCTGTGTTTTAATTCAGTGTGAGATAAAAATGGTTTCCAGCTTAATTGAATTCCCTACCCTCCTAAATGGTTAGGTAGTCACTCCCATTTCATTTATCGAATAATCTTTTTAGTTATTTTTTTTATCTCTGATTTGAATTACATCTTTATAATATACCAAATTTCAATATGCATTTGGGTTTATGTATAGATTCTCCAGTTCTGTGAGTTTATCTATTAATGCATTGTGACAAAGTGGGTTAGTTGTTATAGGTTTGTAATAAATACTTAACACATCAGTTTTTCCAGATGAACTTTCAAATAGATTGGTTTAGTTAAAAGAAATTATGTCAATACTTTGACCAGGATTGCTTTGCATAAGGAAAACAAATTTTTACAGCACTAAAATTTTTTATTCAAGAGAATGTGTATTTTAATTTATTCAAATACTATTAAAATTCCTCAGTGTAGGTTTAACGCTTTTTTCATATAGCTCCTGCACAGTTATTGTGAAATACATTCTTAGGTATCTTATCTTTTTTCTTCTTATAAAGGAGATAATTTCTTCCAGTGTTTTCTAACCAGCTATTGTTGTATAAGAAGAAACCACACAAGTTAATTCTCTTTTTTTCCTTACGTTTTCCAATGGATTTGTATGCATTGTATAATTATATTACCCACAGATCATTTTAAATCTGCTTCCATCTGAGCCGGTTTGGCTCAGTGGATTGAGCTCCATGGACTGAAGGATCTCAGGTTTGATTCCGATGAAGGGCACATACTGGTTGCAGCTTGATCCCTAGCCTGGTTGGGGCAAATACGGGAGGCAACCAATTGATGCATCGCTCTCACATCGATCTTTCTCTCCCCCTCTTTTCCACTCTCTAAAAATATCAATGGAAAAGTATCCTTTGGAGAAAATTAATTAAAAACAAACAAACAAACAAACAAACAAATACAACCACACATAAAAATCTGCTTCCTCCTTTGTGATTTACTTACTTCTTATTTTTTTCTGTACCTAATTGCACTGGCTTACACTCCCAGAACAATGTTCAACAATGATGATGGGGGGCAGATTCCTGACCCTCCCAGGGTCTCCCTCGCTATCCGTTGGCTATTATCAAGCCCTCTCAGAGGACGGAGTGGGGCTTGTACTGGGAGGTCTCTGGGGAATGTAGTCCTTGCTGGAAAGCCCACACTCTACATCCCAGTCACCCCAGCTGCCTCAGCACCTCAACCCCTTCTGCTACATCCCTAGTGGCACTGATCTCTTGGCATAGGATGCTTCTTTCAGGGCAGAGACAGGCTCTCTGGTTCAATGCTGTTCCCCTCCAGCCTAATGCCCTGCCTATTACATGGGAAATGTATGATCAGTATGTGGTCAGTGAAGTGACACAATCAGATAACCCTTTGCTCTCTCCTGTGAAAGGTGCCCAGTAAACACTGCTTACAGTTTTCAGACTTTCTGGTAGCAAAGCCCTTCCTTTTTTTTTTTTTTTTTTGTAAGATATTTTTATTGACTTCAGAGAGGAAGGGAGTGGGACTGAGAGATAGAAACATCAGTGATGAGAGTGAATTATTGATTGGCTGCCTCTTGCACACCCCTTACTGGGGATCCAGCCCATAATCTAGGCATGTGGCCTGCCCAGGAATCAAACAGTGACCTCCTGGTTCATAAGTCAATGTTTATCCACTGAGCAACTCCAGTGGGGAAGCAAAGCCTTTTAATATGCATAATCTTGCTTTATTCTCTCACTGAAACCTCTGCAAATCTTTACTCAATTTTTCTTTCTCAAATACGGAAAAGGAGGTTCAGAGGAGTTAAGTGACTGACACTAGGTTGTTCAGCTAATGCACGGCAGAGCGAGATTCCGCCACAGTCCTCAGGTTCTGTCCTGGTGAGCTGGGGAAGCAGCTCTGAAGGTTTTCCATCTTGATATGAAAGGTGTCTTTTTCAAAAGCTGTTGGCTGAGGGGAAGAGAAACGTGAGTGAGGGAAGTTGTGCCCCTCAGAAGTTGCCACTGATTTTGCCCCTGCCAGCAAAGGGTCAGTGTGAGTAGGAATCTGGGAAGTGGTGCTGGAGATGATGGGGTGGGGATGGGAGAGGGGAAGCCACCTGGACATTCCTCAGCTGAGTAGACCTAACCGTGGTGTCCGGGAGCCTCAGGAACAGTGAGGCAATGTTGGCTCCTGGAGCCGAGTCTGGTTCTCCTATGGTGGTTGGTGGTCCTATGGTGGGGAACGCAGGCCTCCGTGCACTGGGCCCTGGGCACTGGGCAGCCCTTCCTGCACACACAGTTCTGGTCTAGCTACTTTGGGATGTCCCAGAGGAGAGAACGAGAGTACCTACTATGTGCTAGGCCGGATGCTGGCCACTTTACATACATCATATTTCACTCAGTTCTCACCATAACCCAAGGATGAGCTGTAATGATGCCCATAAACCATCTCAGCGAGTAAGAGGCACAAGGTCACCTCTCTCATCAGTGTCTGAGCTGGAATTTCAACCTGGGGGCCTGCAGTGCCCATGCTCTTCGCCACCCCCTTCAGGAATGGGTGGTCTAATGCCTACGAAGTCTAGGGTGGCTGTGTTGGGTGCCAAGTCCCATGTGGGGACAGAATCGGGGAGGCTGCAGGAAGGTGAATTGGAGGAGGCGGTCTGAATGGCGCCAGGAGAAGCAGGCCGGAGGACACAGCAGCTCCGAGAAGGATGGGTAAACAGTTCGGTCTGGCTGTAAGAAGAGATGAGAAGGATTAAACCCAGGCTCTGTGTTAAAGGGTAGCTTCTGAATCAGCAATACTGAAGGCCATGTGCCCTGAACAGCCGGCCTTGGTGAAATAGTAATAGAGTTCAGCTACTTTTTTTCACCCCTCCATGAGCCCAGACTGGCTTTTGATCCCAAGAGGCCTTTCAAATCAGCCACAGGTCCACTCTGTAGCCCACCTCCATCTCCCACCCCCACAGGGCAACAGCGCCTCTCCGGTGCCTCTCTGGATATTTTCACCAGAGAGGGTTCTTGGGACTCTGAAAACCTTCCAGGCTCTCTGTGGAGAAGGAATTGCAGTTGGGTTGTGTACAGGCTGGTTAGAGGGTCTCCTGGTACCTCCAACAGTCAGAGGATCACCTTCTATCTGCTCCCCATTCCACATGGTGATCTGTGGGTTCAGGGAGTTGGAGTGCTCAGTGCACATCCTTTCCCACCTTGATGTAGACTTGGAGAGAGCACTGCTGGTGGCTTTTCCCATCCTTGGCCCTGGGACAAGTCCTTCCAGTGTCATTGACTCCCCTCTAAACAAGCAAAGTGGAGCAGTAATCCCAAGTGGCTGCCTGCCATTGGGCGACTCAATTTCACTATCAGGATGGAAAATCTTCAGGAGTTATTTTGTTCCGAAGGGCTGGCCACTTCCCACCCCATCTCCATTAGTGGCTCCTTAAAAGGCAATCCAATATCCTGGTGAATATCACTTTGAAACAAAATCTGGTGTCCCCTGCCTTGCTTAATCCCTGTAAACCTCCTGTCCATTGCTCAGAGCTGACCCAGCACTGGCCCCCTGCGACTGGTCCTAAAATGACTTGGCTTGGGAGATGGGATAGAGTGAAAGTGGTGGCTCATACTTATGGATAGACGGTGAGGAACTAAATCTGAGGTCACGGCCTCTAGGCACTTGAGCACCTTAAATTGTAGATAAGCATCCACAAATGTACATTCTCAGCAAGCATGAAAAATCCTTTGTCAAGGTTATACAAGGGCCTTGCCAAACTGGAAGATGAGGTATATGTTATAAAACAAGATGTAGGAGCCAGTCCCTTTAACCTTTCCTGAGGCCAAGGGCATCACTAGCTTCCTAACCTCTATCTGTTTGACCCCAGCCCTTAATAGCCCAAAGAATAAGAGCATCAAATGAGCTCTATGAAGACTGATCCTGTTCCTCATTAGGATTTACACACACACACATGTACACATGCACATGTGTGCACCCTCACCTATCACTCCCCTGGCTAACTCCCTTTGATTTCTAAAAGAAAGTAAGGCCCCAGAAGGCTAAACCAGTTCAGCGAAGTTCCTCAGAAAGAACAGTCTTCTGAAGAGTCTGGATTGACCTTCAAAAACATTTAAACTAACTCCTCTTATCACCCTCTACTCTTTGATTAATAACATAAAAGAGTGTCCCTATCACCTCCCCAGAATGCAGAGAACATTTAGAATGTGATTATACCCTCCTTTCTTCCTGCTGGCTCTTGTTTAGGCCTTGTTTTGCAGGCCCTGAGTCTTTCTCCCTAATTGCATTACAAACTCCATGAGGACATACGTAATTAAGAATTTGGTTTCTCATCTCAAGGAATAACTCTTGGTTGCTTAAAAATTTCCAAAAAAGGGGAACTAGAAGAAATATAATCAGGAAATTGGATATTTTTCACAGGATGGTCTGAGTGCCTGTGTGCGTGTGTGTTTGCCCTCAAAGTATACATGGGGTACATTGGTTTCAAGGCAGAATTAGGCTAATTAAGAAGATGCTTGCTGACCACGTGCATATGGGTGCGTCCCCACAGTCCTAAAATTGTCCTCATTTGAGATGCCTTTTATTTTTCACATTGTAACAAGCCCACAGTAATGACAGAGAGCGAGGCTGGAATGCCTAATGAGCTATGGATTAAGAAATGATGCTATAGCATCTTGCAGATTGTAATTAACACATGGTCTCTATTATGTCCTATCAGAGTTGTATCTTCTTGCTGACAAGTAATTCCCCAGAACAGTCACTTGTCTTTCAATATTTTCTTGTGAGGACTAATTGTGAAGAGCTCTGCCTAGAAAGGCCACCTGGAGCAATTTGGGGACAATTACATGGGAACCAGTAGCTGCTGGACACAATTACCTGGACTTGAATAAGGGGTGAGTGAGACTAAGCAAGGGGAAAGGAAGCTGTGGCCAGGCATTCAGATAGCACCTGCCCATGGCTGCTGGCTTCATAATGGGTTTTATACAGAACTAACATGTTGCTCTAGAATAGAAGAATAAAATACTCAACAGGAGTATTTGAAAGGATTTGGAAATCACTCTTTTCTTAAATGATACTAGTCATGGTTGATCATCTGTAGAAAAATTAGAAAAATAAAAACAATAAAACCACTACTAACATCTTGTCATAATAATAGTCCATCATCATCACCACCACCACCATCACTATCACCACCATCATCACCATCAAAATATCACCATCATCATTTTCACCAACAACACCATTATCACCACCATCATCATCATTACCATTAACATCACCATTGTCATCACCAATACCACACTATCATCATCACCATCATTATTATCACAAACACTACCATCACCATCAGCATCATCATCATTGCTACCACTTAGGAGCTTATACTCATTCCACATACTTTGCTAGGCACCTTACATTTGTCATCTCTAATCTGATAAAACTCTTGCCATGTGGGTAACTATAGTTCCATTTTATAGATGAGAAAACTGACACACCTGTCTCAGTTCACACAAAACAAGAGCTATTAAAGGTGGAATTTCAATTGGAGTCTGTGTCTAAAATCTGTACACATGCTCCCAAGCCTATTTCTTTCCTGACATTTCAGACGGGATGATGATCCTTTCTCTCCTGGATGCCATAAAAAATTGCTGTGAGAGTAAATAAGATACTGGAGGTGAGAGCTTTGCAAGTGGTAAAGTCCAATATAGAGTCAGGCTTTGCTAAGCAGTACATGGCATCCACCCAGATACCATGCCCAGTTGCCAAGTAAGTGAACAGTATTCACTGAATGTTTTTTAATTGGGTCTCATTGAGAAGCCAAACCAGTGAGGATCTATGCAGCCCCCTCCCCCCAGGTAAGGGGAAGGAAGGGTGAGGAACAAAGCTAGGAATGTGGGCATGAAAGAACATCAGGAGTTAAGGGGAAAGAGAGTAACTTAACTGACTGCGGTATGGGCATACCCTGATCTTTCCCATCAGTTATTCCAATTAAGTCTTTATTCAAAATCAAGACAATGTACTTAATATGAAATTCCAGCTTCAAAACAAGTTCCCTTGCTCCTCTTTCAACCAGATTGTCAGCTTCTTATATAAAAATTCTAAATTAAAAAAAAATAGAATGTGGGAGAAGAGGAGAGCTGTAAGTTTGAAGATGAGGGGCGAGCTCAGTTAAGGGTCTCAATGTGGGAGGTGGACCAGAGCCTGATCTGGAACAGTGTTCTCTCAGAATCTACAGTTGGTCTCTCAGCTTTCACTCTGCATCTGCCTCTGCCTGCCTTTTGCCTTTCTTGCCTTCTTTTCATTCTGACTCTTAACTTTAGGAAACATGTAGAATTCAAAAGCTTTGTCCCTCGTGTGTGTGTGTGTGTGTGTGTGTGTGTGTGTGTGTGTGTGTGTGTGTGTGTGTGTTTTGAAATTATATTGAAAGGCAAAGGTAAAAGAGGCCCCGGCATCCTAAATGTCTACCCAGGACATGGCTAAGTGTCCTGCCATGCTTGGACACTGAGCTCCTCTCCATGTTGGAGGTCCTGATGGCAATCTGAGAAATTAATTGAAGTTCTGTCGGACAACTGTCCTCTCAGGCACCTCTCCAGCATCCTGTGGCTTCTGCATTTGTCTTGGAAGATCAGTAAGCCAGGAGCGGATTTTGACTAAAAGTAGGTGAAATTGACTCATAAGAGCAGTTGCTACCATCTGAAAAAAGAAGGTAGACAGGTAGGGAAATTGGGTAGGAGTGAAGACAGTATTTGTTGGGAGAGGGCATGGCTGGTTATGTTCAGGTACTCATGCCCTTCAGCTGGGACCAAGGCAAAAAAGAGAGACTGAACTTCACCTCCATATCCACACATTGTAATGGCAAATCCTCCCAGGGCCCCAGTTATCCTGGCATGCAGAAACAACCAGGCTGATGATATAATAGGAGACTGTTCACACTGATCAGGTATCTTGCCACTGGCTGTGGTCAGTGAACTGGGAAAAGTAGAGATACCATGACTACTATTCTTCTCACAGTTGGGTGGTGACACTCTTAGAGTGGACACAAGTGGCCATAAATGTTCTTGGTGTGTTGTTCTGTGTATCAAAGGCTGCCTCTGCTTTTATTCTTGAAATAGCTTCTGGGCTTAGTGGAGAAGGCATGTTGATGAGATATTTGTTCTGGGAAGGTATTTTAAGTAAAGAGTGATATATGAAGCATGGATAATGGATGGAGGAGATTTCAATATAAAAGAATGAATGTTTAGGAAATTAAGCTGTTGAGTTGAAACAGAAAGTAAGTATTTGGATAATTTGAGCTGGTAAATCACATAGGACAAAAAATATGCATATTATCTAACTGAAGTTCAACACCAGGAATCTTCCAGCCTATTAACCATTATCAATTAATGGGTCCTGATGCTGATATTTTTGCTCCTCCACATATTCTGGAATTGGCAGGGATTTCCATGGAAAGCAAGTAACACTGCTCTTAGAATCTCCTCTCCTCCCCATTCTCCACCACATCGCCTCTCCGCTCTGTTCTGCACTGTGTCCATTTTATCATAAGGAAGTGAGAGACAGCTCTGGTGGGATATGGCCCCTGTAATGTGATGCTCAAAGTCTTCATATCACAGCAAAACTCTCCACCTATAGATAGCAAAAATGACTTTGAGAGTGCATTGTTAGCCTCCTTACTTAGATCCCCCAGGGATTCAGCTTTAGAGCCCTCTCAAGTCCTGCCATTCTTTGGCGCAGGGCTAACTCAACAGATAGTTCAATATTGGTGCCTTCATGCATCTCTACTCTGTAGTGAGACCTGGTAAGTCATTACTTTGAGCCTTAGACCCAAGGAATCCCTCATTTTTCATATCATTCTCAGTCTCTGGGCCCATCAAATTTTACCTGTTCCTCAGCTATATTTCCTCTCCCTTCATTGTATAGGAACTTCTCTCTCTTGTCTCTCTTGTTTCAATCTATCAAAGCACTTGGTGAGGGTCTAGAAACAAGTTTTATGAAGAATGACTGAAGAATGGTGGTATATTCAAACTGGGAAGAGGAGACCCCAGAAAGAACCATCACTGCTCTCTTCAATGTACTGATGTGTGTATATATCTGGTGTCAGGAGCCAGGAAATACAGCAAGGGTCATGGAATTCTCCCCAAGGCCAGAACTGCATACTTGAAACCTCCCCCAACCAGGAAAAGCATAACCGCCACATCCGCTATCAGCAGCCAGCATCTGGAACTAGCTTAGCCAATCCGCTTAGACCACATACCTCCTCGACCCCTTTTTCCTTCCCCTTCCCCTTTCTGAGCGTATATAAGAAGAGCCACCAGAAATAAAATTTTGAGGCTTGATCAGAACACCATTTGCCTTGCCTCCTTTCTTCGTGTCCCTGTCTGTTTCTCATTCTCTTAGGTGCGTCGCCTCGCTGCTCCTGTTGAATGAACCCGCGGGCCGGGGCAATCTGGAAGAGTAACGAGGTTATGGTGACTCAAGAGGTAAAATTAAGATCTATTGGTGGGAACTGGAAGGGGCAGATTTCAGGTCACCATAAGGAAATTAGCAGCTCTATAGTTAGGATTTGAGTGACCATTCAAGCAACTGATCCTAAAGGAAGTTAATCCATTATTATAATTTTCAGCAACAGCATCAGCATCTACATCTCCTGAGCATTTACTGGGCACCTGGTCCTCTGCCAAGCACTTTACCTGCATGAGCAGTCACTGTCCGTTCTACTTAGTGCCACCTTCTTTTCTCTTGCAGCCTCATTATCCCCTTCCCCTTGTCTGCTGCTTTTGGTCCTCAGGAGTTTTGGAACATGGGACCAGGAATCTCCAAGAGGGCTGCAGAATCTGGGAAGAGAATAGCCTGGGTAGGAAGATGCCTACAGAATGTCAGGACTTAGAAAACAAAGTACTTGCCTGATGCAAAAATAAATTCACCCATTGTGTCTGACAACTAGGCTTCATCTGTAGTCAAGTAACCAGATAAATGTATCATTTGGTTTACCCTTCCCTTTCTGAGCCCCTCAACTCCACATACAATGAAATATATTAGCACCCCCCCTCCCACCCCACATGAAAAGCTGCCTAGAGAAACGAGTTATTCACAAGTGTATGTAAAATTTAAAGATTTTGGTTTCTTTGTACAGGGCATTTTTTTGGTGTGATACCAGGCTGATCTCTCATAATACAGTGAAAGTCGTTGTTCCCTTATTATTAAAAGAATGTTATGGTTCTGAGAACAAGTGGGAGTATTTCAGGTGGCTTGGCAGGAATCTTGGTTTCTTCAAACCACATGGACAGAGAAGGATGGCTAGCAGGGGTAGGGAGTTAATGTTTAATGGGTACAAAGCTTTCGGTTTGCAACGATGAAAAAATTCTGGAGGTTGATGGTGGTGGTAGTTGTACAATGTTGTGAATGTAATCAATGGCATTTAATTGCACACAAAAATGGTTGAAATGGTCAAAGAAAAGAAAAGAAACAGTGGCTAGGCATAATGTTTGGAGATGTGCCAAATAACTAGCCAAGGGACAGTGTATGTTGCTGGAGGTGTGCAAAATGGTGCCACCTGATGCCAATAGCAGTTGGCTATGTCAGGTTCTCAGGTGCTCATACCTTTAGCATCAGTGACCTCACTCCCGGAGGCCATTCCAGGACTGTGCCTGCTCTTGCACAGAATCATGGTGGCTGAGGGTCTTCCTTGCAGCAGTGTTAGGACCCACAAGAGACTGGCATTGGAAACAGCCCACATGTGCATCCAGAGGGGGCTGGTTAGAAGCTAAGATACAGCTACTCCATGGAATGCAATGTAGATGTGTGTGTGTGTGTGTGTGTGTGTGTGTGTGTGTGTGTGTGAAAGAGAGAATGGTAAAACTCCAGTGGGATCTGTCCATAGTGAAGGCTTATTGTAAGGTAAAAACATCAAAGAGCAGAATTGTGTAAGTAGAATACTACCTTTGTGTAGGAAAAGGGGGAAATTTTAATATATGCATGTGTAAGTGCATAAAAGAACATTGGAGGATAGATAAAAACTTAAGTGGTTGCCTGCAGGGCAGTGGTGAGGAAGGGAGGCAGTGGATGACAGGGTGGGAGCTAGACTTCCATTGCATATTTGTATATTGTTTTGCTTTGATATTTTTAGCTGCATGAATGATTTGCCAAGTCAGATTTTCTAAAAAAAAAAAAAAGCTAGGAATGCCTTTTGCAAATTCTAACACACTAAAGAGCTATGAGAAATTAACAATGAAAAAACAATAATAATTATAATAATATTCTAAATAACTACCATTTCTCAAGTGTCTCCTAGGTGCAGGGTGCTTGCCAAATATTTTATATCTTTGGTCTTTGATCACCACACTTTATGGGCATATCGACCATAGTTTTTTTGTGGCTGGGGAAACTATCAATCAGAGGAGTTTTGCAAATTGTCCAAGGCTACACTTCAGGAAAGGCACCAGGCTGAGATCTGAACCCAGATCTATCTACTGCCACACTTACCTTCATGCCACAACTCTGTGGTAGGGGTGGTAGGTGGAGATCTCTCTATATTTTCCACACTTTCTAGTGTCCCCTGGCACTGACGAGGCTGGTTTCTGAGGAGAGAGCAACACTTCCATAATCTTCCTGTGCCATTCTTGGAGAAATCCAAACATGGTTACCACCGGCTTCTCAGACTATGTGGTCAGTATGTGTCCAGGAGATATTTTTGGTTGCAATTTTCCAACACGGTCCAGACAAGTGCCATGATTAGGCATAATGCTTCATTATAGTTGCTCCCAGCCTTCCTGAAATACCCACCCAAGAGCTCCTGCACCATGGAGGGAGCCCAGAAGAAACAGTTTATGGAACACATCTTTAAACTGGCTAACAAGTTAGGAATAACTTGGCAATGAAGGCAGTACACACACATATGGACAACAAAACCTTATTCTGTGCTCATGCAATCTCAGAACTGTGTGCTTAAACCTGCACATGGGGCTGATAATTACATGGTCCCAGAAGATACCAAAGAGTCGAATGAAAAGTTGTTTGTAAAAACAATTAGGTCACAGGATATGTAAAAAAAAAAAAAGGGTTCAGAGGCTCCATCCTCATTTTACTTCAAAGAAGGGACCACAAGTGGAAAATATGCTGTGAAAGAAAAGTACTTGCCTTTGGCAGATTGAAGTCTCAGGCCAAAATTCCCAGGGCACGTGTCTGCCACTGGGTTCCCAGGTGAAAGGAGAAGCTTTTCAAAAGGTTCCATTGAGGAGATAGAAAAAATGGCAGCAGAACAGATGGACATGTCCTGAGCCTTGTCCTTGAACAGACAGAAAAAAACAGCTGAGGATCACACTGGGAGTGTTTGTTGGTGAGTTAAGGGACAGTTATACTCCATGAGAAGGTGGGGGACTGCTGGATGGGGTTTCCCTGATGAGGCAGGCCCTCACTGCTGCTGGGATTTTTCTCCCAGAGCCACCAGCTCGGACGTGGAGACCACACCATCTTGAAGGGGAAAGTGGATATTTACGGAAGCCTCAAAAGCTACAGCTGTGGTACCCACCAAACAGCTGTGAGCTCCAGAACACCAGTCCCCAATTGACACACTCAAATTCAGAGAAGCTCTACACACCACACAGAAAGGTCAGATTTTGCCTGGGATAGGAGAGAGAGATCTATGTAACCAGATACCCAGAGAAGAGAGGCCATGGGCAGACAAAGAAACAGCCCACATATAAAAGAAAAGCAGACCTCACCAGAAAAGGAAGTAAACAAAATGGAGGCAAGCAACCTGCCAGAGAAAGAATTCAGAGAAATAGTTATAAGGTGGCTGAAAAGAATGGAAGACATATTCAACAATATGAGTAAGAACCAAGAGGAAATGAAGAAGAACCAAGAAGAAATGAAAAATGACATTGCTGCTGTAAAGAACTCAATAGAAAGCATCAAAAGTGGTCTAGGAGAAGCAGAGGACCACATCAGTGATCTAGAAGAGAAGGTAGGAAAAAATACCCAAGTAGAGCAGCTTCTAGGAAAAAAAAAATAAAGCAGGAGGAGAGCATAAGGGAACTTTGGGACAACCTGAAACAGAAAGAGAGAAAACTGAGCAAGGAATAGAAAACCTGTTTGAAGAAATAATGACAGAAAACTTTCCTGATATAAGGAAGAAAAAACCCACACAAATCCAAGAAGCTCACAGAGTCTCAAGCAAAATGAACCACAAAAGACTGACACCAAGGCACATTATAATTAAATTGGCAAACACCAGTGACAAAGTAAGAATCTTAAAAGTGGCCAGAGAGTGACAGTTACCTACAAAGGAACCCCCATCAGACTAGTGACTCATTTTTCAACAGAAACTCATCAGGCCAGAAGGGAATGGAATGAAATATATGAAGTCATGCAAAGGAAGAGTCTGAATCCAAGAATACAGTACCCAGCAAGGCTATCAATAAAAATTGAAGGTGAAATCAGGAGACAGACACATGCCCTGGGAATTGTGGCCTGAGACTTCAATCTGCCAAAGGCTAGCACTTTTCCTTCACAGACAAAAAAGGACTAAGGGAATTTATTACCACCAAACCAGCAATGCAAGAAATGCTAAAGGGTTTGCTGTTAAAAAAAAAGGAAACTAAGAAGGAACACAGGGGTAAAGAATAACAGATTGGATAAGAAAACATGATCCATATATCTGCTGTCTACAACAAACCCACCTCAAAAAAAAAAGATGCATATAGACTGAGGGTGAACGGATGGAAAATAGTTTTTCAGGCAAATGGAAATGAAAAGAAAATCTGGGATAGCAATACTTATATCTGACAAATTAGATATCAAAGTGAAGGACATAACACAAGATGAGGAAGGTCACTTCATAATACTAAGGGGAGCAATCAAACAAGAAGAAATAACTCTGGTAAACATATACTCACCTAATACAGGAGCACCAAAATACATAAAAAAAAACTCCTGGAGGATATCAAGGGAGAGATTGACAGCAATACAAAATATCAGCAAAGAAACATCAATCCTAAATGACTCACTACACCAGATGGAATTAATTGATATCTTCAGAACATTTCACACAGAATATACATTTTTCTCAAGCACACATGGGCCATTTTCAAAGATAGACCATATGTTGGTCATAGGCAAAGTCTCTTCAAATTCAAGAAGATAGAAATCATATCAAGCATTTTCTCAGATCACAGTAGCATAAATCTGGAAATCAACTACCATAAAAACAATCCAAATAAATCAAACACATGGAGACCAATCACTATGCTATTAAACAGTGACTGGGTAATCAGAGAGATCAAGGAAGAAATAAAACACATGACAACAAATGACAATGAAAACACAACTATCCAAAATCTATGGGACACAATGAAAGCAGTCTTGAGAGGAAAGTTCATAGCTCTACAAGCCTATTGCAAAAACAAGAAACAATGGTAATAAATTACCTAACCCTACAACTCAAAGAGCTAAAAAGAGAGCAACAAGAAAATCCCAGTGTAAGCAGAAGGAAGGAAATAGTGAAGATCAGAACAGAGATAAATGACATAGAGACCAAAGAAACAATTGAAAAGATCAACAAATCAAAAGCTGGTTCTTTGAAAGGATAAACAAGATTGATGGACTTCTAGCCAGGCTCACCCAGAAGTAAAGAGAGAGGATTCAAATAAACAAAATCAGAAATGAAAGAGGAGAAATAACAACAGGTCCCACTGAAATATAAAGGATTGTTAAAAAATACTATGAATAACTCTATTCCAAAGAACTAGACAACCTGCAGAAAATGGACATATTTCTAGAAAAATATAACCTTCCAAAACTCAATCAGGGAGAATCTAAACATCTCAATAAGCCAATAACTATGGAAGAAATTGAGGCAGTGATCAAAAAGCTTCCAGCAAACAAAAGACCAGGGCCAGACAGCTTCACAGAGCAGTTTTACCAAACATTCAAGGAATAACTAAGACCTATCCTCCTCAGACTATTCCAAAAATTTCAAAAAGAAAAATCACTTCCAAGCACCTTCTATGAAGCCAGCATCACCGTTACACTAAAAACAGATAAAGATAACACAATGAAAGAGAATTTCAGGCCAATATCCTTCATGAATATAGATGCCAAAATCCTCAACAAAATACTAGCAAATCGGATCCAGCAGTACACCAGAAAGATCATACACCATGACCAAGTGAGATTTATCTCAGGGATGCAAGGATGGTACAATATCCACAAATCAATAAACGTGATATATTACATAAATAAATTGAGAGATAAAAATCACAGTCATATTAATTGATGCAGAAAAAACATTTGACAAATCCAACATCCTTTCTTGATAAAAACTCTCAGCAAGAATAGAAGGATCATACCTCAACATAATAAAAGCCATATATGATAAACCCACAGCTAACATCATACTCAATGGGCAAAACTAAAACCACTTCCCTAAGAATAGGAAAAAGACAGGGATGTCCACTCTCACCACTCCTGTTCGACATAGTACTGGAAATATTAGCCATTGCAATTAGAAGAAGATAAGAAGAAATAAAAAGCATCCAAATTGGAAAAGAAGAAGTAAAGCTGTCCTTATTTGCAGATGACATGATACTGTACATAAAAAACCCAAAAGACTCCATCAAAAAATTAATAGACCAATCACTATGGTGATTTCAATAAATGAATTCAGCAATGTAGCAGGATACAAAATTAATGCCAAGAAATCTACGGCATTTCTATACACTAATAGTGAACTTACAGAAAGAGAGACTAACAAAGCAATCCCATTTACCATTGCACCAAAAAATTAAGATGCCTAGGAATAAACTTAACCAAAGAGGTAAAAGACTTATACACAGAAAACTACAGGACACTGAAAAAAGAGATAGAAGAAGACATAAACAGATGGAAGAACATACCATGCTCATGGATTGGGAGAATCAACATCATTAAAATGTCCATATTACCCAAAGCAATCTATAGATTCAATGCAGTCCCCATTAAAATAGCAACAGCATATTTCACAGACCTAGGAAGAACTCTCCAAAGATTCACCTGGAACAACAACAACAACAACAACAAAAAACCCAAATAGCCACAGCAATCATGAAAAAGAAGGATAAAGTAGGTGGTATCTCAATACCAGATTTCAAGCTCTACTACAAAGCCACTGTTCTCAAAACAGCCTGGTACTGGCACAAGACCAAAGGAATAGATAGAGAATCCAGATATCGACTCAAACGACTATACTCAATTAATATTCGACAAAAAAGGCATAAACATACAATAGAATCAAGACAGTCTCTTCAATAAATGGTGTTGAGAAAATTAGACAGATACATGCAAAAAAAATGAAACTAGATCACCAACTTACACCACACACACAAATAAACTCAAAATGGATAAAGAACTTAAACATAAGACAGAAAACTATAAGAATACTAGAGGAATCCACAGGCAGTAAAATCTCAGACATATGCCAAAAGAACTTCTTCACTGATACTGTTCCTAGGGCAATGGAAACTAAAGAGAAAATAAACAAATGGGACTACATCAAAATAAAAAAAACTTTTTCTCAGCAAAAGAAACTATCAACAAAACCACAAGAAAGCCCATTGTATGGGAGAACATATTTGTAAATGTTACCACTGATAAAGGTTTAATCTCAACATGTACAGGCAACTTATACAACTTAATAAAAGGAAGATAAATGATCCAATAAAAAAATGGGCAATGGACTTAAATAGAATTTTTTGGAAAGAAGACAGAAGGAAGGCTAAGAGACACATGAAAAATGCTCAAAGTCACCAATTACCCGAGAGATGCAAATCAAAACGACAATGTGGTACCATCTCACACCTGTCAGAATGACAATCATCAACAAATCAACAAACGACAAGTGCTGGCGAGGATGTGGAGAAAAAGGAACTCTCATGCACTGCTGGTGGGAATGCAGACTGGAGCAGTCACTGTGGAGAACAGTATGGAGTTTCCTCAAAAAACTAAAAATGGAACTCTCATTTGACCCAGTAATCCCACTCCTAGGAATATATCCTAAGAAACTAGAAACACCAATCAGAAATGGTATATGCACCCCTATGTTCTCAAAACAGCCTGGTTCAATTTACAATAGCAGCACAATTTACAATAGCTAAGATTTGGAAACAGCCTAGGTGCCTGTCAGCAGATAACTGGATCAGAAAACTATGGTACATCTACACAATGGAATACTATACTACCACAAAAAGAAGGAATTCTTAGCATTTATAGCAACTGGATGGAAATGTAGAGCATTCTGCTAAGTGAAATAAGCCAGTCAATGAAAGAAAAATACCACATGATCTCACTCATTTATGGATAATAAAGGACATTATAAACTGATAAAAAAATACAGAGGCAGTAAAGCATTAAACAGACTGCCAAATTATAGTGGGAAGTTTAGGGAGAGGTGGGATAGATAAGAGATTAACTGAAGGGTTTGTACGCATGCATATAAACATAACCAATGTACACAAGGCACTGGGGGGTTAGGACATGCATGGGAGTGTGTGTGGGGGAATAGGAAGAAATGTTCACATGTAATACATTAATAAAAATAAAAAATAAAAAAAGGTTCCATCGAGGAATTCACAACTTGCAGTGCCTAGTGTGTTTCTGTAAATGGAGCCTAATCCATCCTTTCCCAACACCATGCTTAGTGAAGTCTCTTCCACACAGTTTTTAAGTAAATGGTTCTCTGTGCCCAGAGAAAGAGACAAACTGACCTGCAAGTGCTTCCAGGTGGGGTGTGTTAGAAAATGTCTTGTGGAAACTGAAGGACCTGTTTGTTTCAGAATAAATGGCCTCATTGTGTTGTGTTTCTTATCTCAGCTGATTTCCCACTGTCAGCCTAGCATGTTGGTATGTAGAATTGTAGTGAGAAGATTTTTTGTTGTTGTTGTTTGTGTTTTTGTAACCAACAGCTAAAGTGTCCCAGAATATCATCTCCCCTGAAGCCATCTCTTTGTCCAGGCTCTGAGCACGAGGTCAAAGTTCAAGTCTCCATGGATAAACCAAGTCCCCTCTCAGAGTTCCTTGACCTCTTCTTGGTAAAGCCTGTTGGTGGGGACCTGTCTTTTCTTCTCAGTGACGGATATGTTGGAAACAAATGCTGCCTCCTGCAAGGTTGTCAAGGGGCACACGTGCCATGATGATGGAGAAACTCTGATAATCCAGTGCCTGAAACCAGATACTCTGTCTGACCACCTTCATGGGGCTTCCATCAGCAGCCTCAGAAGCACTACAGGTCTCAGATACCACAGAGCTGTGGGTTGTCAGGGAGGCCCAGAAGTCTCCTCAGCTAGTGACACATTGGGAGTGGTTCTCCCATTGGCCTATGTTGTGAGCAGTCTCTCTTTCTATAGCCACCTTCAGTAAACCAGTCAGTCAGATAATGCTCCTGTGATTTTGTGGAGTTTGTGGATCTTGCATATAGAGTTTCCAGCTTGCTTCCTGGCAGCTATTTGAAGGAATTTGTTCCCATATCCCCAGTGTTGAGACGTCACTGTAGAGACAGTTAACATCTGGATCTTCTTACTTCTCCCCCACCAATGTTCCCAGGATTGCAGAGAGAATTCACTTGTCTTAGTGGTCATGTTTGATTTCAGATGGTCCTTGGCAACAGCTTCAAATGCTCTTTCCTGTGTCCCACTGTGGGCTGACCAGGCAAACCAAAACTCATGGATCTCCTGGGTTAAAGGCTGCTGCCTGGGATGGGCAGCGCATCATCTTCAACATGACCCCAGGTCAGTTTCATTTGGGGTCAGATAGAGAAGCATCCTGTTCAACAAACACAACTGAGATATAAGTGGAGAGGCCAAGCTGGCTCCAAAAATTTATCTATATTTTCACTGTACAGAGGGGAGAACTCTTGCACTCTTTCCTTCTGCTGAAGCAGCGCAGATTTCTTTTAAGGAGTGCAAGGTCTGATGGCAGCAGCTCCATAGATACAGAAATATTCCTTTCCTATATAGGTGACCATTCCCACATACACACTTGACCTTCTAATGCAGGCTTTCTCAACTTTTGGAAAAGATAATTCTTTGTTCTCAGAGGCTGTTCTGTGCATTGAAGTATGACTAGCAGTAGTCCTGTGTTTCACCTACTAGATGCTGGTAGCAACCTCCCCTCAACCCCACCTCCGATGTGACAATGTCCCTAGACATTGCCAAATGTCCCTGATGAGGGGTCAGGCGGAGTGGTAAAATCACCCTGGTTGAGAACCACTGCTCTAGTGATACCAATCTGTTTAGAGTTCCCTGCACTTGCCACTCCACATGTAAATAGATTTTTGCTCTTGTTTCTACCATCAGGGATGCTTCCCTCATCTGCAGTTCTTTGCCAGAAAACACCTGATTTTCTTTCCATTGAGATTTTCTCTCCTGGGAAACCTTCCCTTACTTCTCTCTCCTACCAGCATTCTCACAGGGCCCCTGCATGGCTCTACTGTGTCTTTGACCATGTTGTAATGATCATTGCTTATGCATCTCTATTGAGCTCTTAGAAATCCAGGACAGAGTCTTAGTTTAGTTTGAAACTGTATAAATAATGTATATAGAATAGTTACCTGTGGCCAGCAGAGTGCTTGGCACATTGCAGGAATTAAACTGAGCAGGATCTGGGTGGCCAATGGCAGACTGTGGGGTGTATCCTCTTCCAAGGCTTGACACATCATGGCTACCTAAGATGGTCACACATGCACCAGCCCCAAACTTTTCAAGGTGATTAACTAACATGCCAGCACTATCTCTTGGGAGTAAGAAGTCCCCTTCTACTCTTGCAAAGGCTTTTCTTAAACCCTAGGGATTCATGGATGCACGTTAGGAGGTCTGCAGAGTCACTGTAAGTTTTGTGTATATGTGCAAACAGGTATTGATTCTCTTTTCTCTGGTGGTGAAAATCCTACAGTTCCATCAAATTTCCAAATAGCTCCAGGAGTCAAAAACTGTTATGAATAATTGCTTTAGCCAAATAACCTCAAGTCAACAATCTAAACACCTAACTACTGGCTTACCTGAGTGCTGTGGGCCTCAACAATGGACCACATTAGCTATGAAACAAAGATGATTTCAGAGCTGACATGCACGGTACAAATGGTTAATACAAAGGGATGCTAAACAGGAGGAAGAATTAGGATACCAAGTTCACTGATATCTGTGGAGGACCACTGGGAGGGCCCACATTCTATAGAGTTGTTCACTCTCAGATTCATTGTCCCTAGGCTTTTAGTGACTTGTGAAGAAAAGTGGTCAATTGTCACTACATGAAATAGTTCCTTTAAAAATGTTTATCGTAAATCCTGAGAACCTGCTCTGTAAGAAGTTCTATGTCCATTGTTTGGAAATGTGCAGCCTATTTTTGGGAAAAAAGGCTTAGTTTCCATCAGTTGTACCATGAAGGAGCTTTGGGCTTTGGACAAGTCACTTGGTCACAGGATTTCATTTATGAAACCATGACAGTGAAATCTACTCTTGTGGAATCAATCATCTTGTCAGTCTCCTTCTGTTGGAGAAGTGCTCCTTCCCTACATTAGTCATGAGGTTTTGATTATAATACTGCACATTTTGGGCTGAGTACATACTTTGCCAACACTGGTCCATCCATAATGGCCAATCTCCTGAGCTCACATGGGCTGGGAGTGGGGCTGCAATCAAACTTGATCACTCAGAATACTTCCATGGGGTTTTTCTTTTCTTCCTTGGGTTTTTCTAATGGGAGATCCATCTCTGTCCTTACTTTTCACTTAAATTGAGGTTGTTTTCTGCAACAAAATTGTACTGATTAACAAAGCATCTACATTGTGAGATCTATTGAAGATGTAGAAATAATGTATATAGAGTAGTTAGCATGGTACCTGATGCTTAGATGCTTAAAATATACATTAAAAAATAACAGAGCATAATATTAAGAAGAATCTCTATTACCCCACTTTGAATTTGGGCTATTGAACTTTGTTAGGCACTCTCCCTTTGTGTCTTTGCTCATGCACTTTCTCAGCTTGCAGTGGTTCCACTTCTTCACCCACCATTACACCTATGACAGTTCTACTTACTCTGATTCTAGTCTATGTTGTCTGATAATAAAACAGCTAAATGGATTTCTCTTGATTAGAATTTTTCTGTTGCATCTTTCCCCAGTCCTTTACTTTTAACTTTCCTGGATTTTCATATTATAGATGTGGCTTTTGAAATAATATATTCCTAAATAGTTTAAACTTAATCAGGTAATTCTTTTTAATTGGTGAGTTAAATTTGTTTACTTTTACTGTAATTTTAAATATGTTTGAGTACAGTCTACCATTTTCTTTTATTTTTTTCTGTTTACCCTGCCCCCTTTTCTGCCTTTTTTCTTTTCCTTTTCATTCCTCTTTGGTTTGGGAGCTATTGATTCCATTTTTTATTCTTTCACTGGTTACTCCTAATATTTTACCTAGTTTACTGGACTTAATCTCAGGTTAATTCATCTCTTATGAATAGTCTAAGAATCTTGATATGGCCGAAACCAGTTTGGTTCAGTGGATAGAGTGTCAGCCTGCAGACTGAAGGGTTCCAGGTTTGATTCCGGTCAAGGGCATGTACTTTGGTTTCGGGCACATCCCCAGTAGGGGGTGTGCAGGAGGCGGCTCATCAATGTCTCTCATCAATGTTTTTGGCTCTCTGTCCCTCTCCCTTTCTCTCTGTAAAAAATCAATAAAATATATATATTTTTAAAAAAGAATCTTGATATTCTTAGCCCTGAGGGACTGTCTTTGTTTAATATGTTATTGTGTCTAGGCCTTTGGTTCCATCTGGTTTGGCAGTGCCACATTTATAACATTATTGTTGGTTTAGAAACGGTGCTTGTTCAATATTTCCCATTCAGTAGTCAGTATTATTGCTCATTAATGCTGCATTTTTGTTCCTCCCTCCTGGCTTCAGTTTCTTACCTCCTAACATTTATCCTTTAGACATTCTTTCAGGAAGTGTCTGTTAGTGGCAGGTTCCTTCCATTTTCATTTGTCTAGAAACATTTATTTCACCCTCACAGTATAGAATTCTAGGTTGGCAGTTATTTTCCTTCAGTCCTGTGAAGATCTGGTTCTGCTGCACCTGATTTTCGTTTTGCTGTTGAGAAGTCTATTGGTTGCCATTCTTCTGTAGGTACTTTCTCTTTCTCTCTTGCTGTTTTAAATATTTGCCTACAAGACATCTGTAGGTGGGTTAGAACTTGTGCTTCCTAAATTCTTGTTTTACATCAGTTCTCAGCCATTATCCCTTTGAATATTATCTCTCCCCATTCTCTGTGACCTTTTTCTGGAACTCTCATTGGAAATACTATATGATTGACATTCTCCTTCTATCTGTTGTGCCTGCTGTGTCAGTGCTCTTATTTCTACCTTTTTGTATGGTGCAATCTGGATATATTTCTCAGATCTATTTTTATTTGCCTAATTCTTATAGTCCAGCCAAATCTACTCTGCTATTTATCTTACCCACTGATTTTTAAAATTTCAGTGGCCTTTAAAACATTTTTTACTATGTTTTTTGAATTCTGCTTGTTTTTGTTTATCATATTATATCTTCCTGCCACTTTTCTAATCCTTTGATTTATACCTTTAATAATTTAAAGTTACTAATTTGATGTTCTATTTCATATTCTTTTATCTCAAGTTCTTGGCAGCCTTACCTGATCTTGCTTTCCTTCTGTCTAGTGACATACATTCATAATGTAATCTTTTTTCTCATGGGTTTTGAAATTTTGGATTGTGACTTCATATTCAATGAGGTTTTATCTTTGGGAGTTCTTCCCATCTTGAGTTGAGGATGTATATCTTCTTTTAAAAATGTAGTATTCTCAGTAATTAATATACTTTCATTGCATGTTAGATGCCAACCAGACTCTTATTAATGATAGTGACAACCTACCAAAAAAGATAGCTAAATGTCTCTACTCTCCTTTTGGGAAGGGGACCTATTTCTCTATCTCATTTCCTCTAAGCAGTTTTTGCTCACGAGTCTATAAGATTTTGTTGTTGAGACATACAAGAGAATGTATGGCCTTGGGAGAAGAAATGAGTAATGGTCTGGAAAGGGAGGAGAAGGGATGGAACAACCCTTCAGTCACAAGAGGAGAGAGAACATTGAACAAGCAAAGATGTGTAAACAAGAATGCTATCATCCCTGGGTTAAGGGGAGCAGAGACAAGATTAAATTGCGATGGGCCACAGGGTGGAGGGAGATTTCTTATTCTTAATCTTTTAAAATATATATACATATATATTTTATTGATATTTTACAGAAAGGAAGGGAGAGGGATAGAGAGTTAGAAACACCCAGGAGAGAGAGAGACATCAATCAGCGGCCTCCTGTACGCCCCCTACTGGAGATGTGCCCGCAACCAAGGTACATGCCCTTGATTAGAATTGAACCTGGGACCTTTCAATCTGCAGGCTTTTGCTCTATCCACTGAGCCAAACTGGTTTTGGCTCTTATTCTTATTCTTATTCTTATTCTTATTGATTTTTAGAGAGAGGGTCTTGAAAGAAGAGAGAGATATCGATGTGAGTGAAACATCAATCAGAACATCAATCAGCTGTCTCCCGTTTGTGCCTCAACAGGGGATCAAATTCCACAACCTGGATATATGCCCTGACTGGGAATCGAACCACCACCTTTTGATGTATTGGAGGATGCTCCAACCAACTGAACCACACTGGCCAGCGCAGGAGGTATCTTATTGCATGCCTCAGGGGATGAAGACTCTGATACAGTGGGAATAGATTTATGGAACCATTTTTCTTCTCTTATTAATGATAACAAAGGACAATAGTAAGCCATGATTTATCGTGTGCCAGGCACTGTGCTGAGGGCTTTATCTGGGTTCTTTCACTTGGTCCTACACATACCTCATTGAGGAGGCACTTTTATTCTCCCTAATATTCAGATTGGCAAATTGAAATTCAAGAAGCTAAGAAACTTAACCCACACCAACAGGCAGAGAGCAGAGTGGAGCTGACACCTGAACTCTGTTGAACTCTGGGGCCTGAACATGTAGCCACTTCAGGCCTGGCCAGCACTTCCCCGGGGTTACGATGAAAATTTCTCTCATATACTTGGCCACTCCTCCAGGAGCCCTTTTTGCATTATAGGGAGAACCGCTGGGATCAGAACACCTTGTATATTGAACCTGTCAATAGCACAGAGCACCCAGCCGATGGTAGGTGCTTAATAAATATTTTCCTAATAAATAAATGATGTTTTTTTCCCTGGCAGGGTTGAGAAGCTGGGCCTTGGTAAAGTGGAATAGGACTTGTTAAGTTGCCATGTTTCCTCGTTTGCTCCACCCTTGGCTTTCAGGTTCTGTGGAGTCACCTGGAGAGCCCAGTGTCTGGTCCCTTTCCCGAGCAAGGAGGCTGGGCTGGGTGGCATTCTTGACACTATGTCACACTGCAGGCTGGTGATCGTGATGAGAATCACTGCTTGGCTGTTTGGACCTTCTCCCGGCTGGGTGGCAACTTCCAGATATTGTTTCTCCTGAGTCCTACTAATGTCAGTCTTCACCTTGGTGATAAGAATAGAATACATCCTGAAGGGATTTCTGTCCACCTCCTGCACTCACAGCCCAGGCTCACTCCCAACCAATGCAAACCCCAAAACTCTTTAGGGTGGGACATCCATGCTGCAGGCAGACCCAGCCTCTCCAACAGCCAGTCTCCTTGGGAAAGAGCGATGGGAGTTTGGGGAATAGGGATGGAGGTGTGAAGGGGTGGGGGTGAGGTTCACCTGCCAGGAATTTGCCACCAGGACTGTGTCCTTCCTTTATGAGGGAAATTATTTATTTTTGGCTGCTTAAATTTTAGGACTCCTACTACAGCTGCCACCTGTCTGTGCTTTGCCAGGAAAGGGCAGCACCCAGAAGAGGTCCCCAATTGGGTCCCCTGTGTGTCCTTCATCTTTCTTCCTCCCTCCCTCCCTCCCTCCCTCCC
>PVJN01029200.1:0-26601 GCA_004026805.1 Lasiurus borealis | reverse complement strand
AATCAAATATGAAGAAAGGAAAGTAGATTGTCTAAATGAATTGTAGGAATAATAGGCATTATGTCGCCCCTTTCCTATGTTTTATTACAAGAAGGATTTGGAAAAGTCTTGTCAACAATACAATCAATCAGGAGTTAAAACAATTGTTACTGACTAATCTTTCAGAAGGATTACAGTAACATCTGGTTGGGACTGCATATTTATTTTAATCTTTCTTGAAAAGCCTTTAACTTCTAAAAAGGAAGCATGCTGTTGCTTCAGAAATTGAGAACATTTTAATTGACACCAAAGGTTTTACTTTGTGACATTTAATTTAAAAAAAAACTAGAGGCCCAGGGCATGAAATTCGTGGGGGGTGAGGGGGGGACAGGAGAGGGGTGTTGGTGTCCCTCAGCCCAGCCTGCACTCTCTCCAATCTGGGACCCCTCAAGGGATGTCTGACTGCCTCAATAAAGAGGCTTATCATCTGCCCTCACCTAGGTGATAGGTGAAGAAGACAATAATGAGGGATGTCTTGTGGGATCAGGCATCCCACTAGCAGTTGGACATCCCTCTCACAATCCAGGACTGCTGGCTCCCAACTGCTCACCTGCCTGCCTTCCTGATTGCCCCTAACCGCTTCTGCCTGCCAGCCTATTCACCCCCTAACCACTCCCCTGCCAGCCTGATTGATGCCTAACTGCTCCCCTGCCAAACTTTTTGTCCCTAACTGCTCTCCCCTGCAGGCTTGGTGACCCCTAACTGCCCTTCCCTGCAGGCCTGGTTCCCTCCAACTGCCCTCCCTTGCAGGCCTGATCCCTCCCAATTGTCCTCCCCTGCTGGCCATCTTATGGTGGCTATCTTGTGTCCACATGGGGGCAGGATCTTTGACCACATGGGGGCAGCCATCTTGTGTTTTGGAGTGATGGTCAATATGCATATTATACTTTTATTATATGGAAAGGATAGAGGCCTGGTGCATGGGTGGGGGACAGCTGGTTTGTCCTGAAAGGTGTCACAGACCAGGGTAGGGATTCCCTTGTGGGGGGGTGGCCTGGGTGAGGGCCTGTGGTGGTTTTCAGGCCTGCCACACCCCCTGGCAACCCAAGTGGAGGCCCTAATGTCTAGGACTTATTCATCTTCTATAATTGAAACTTTGTAGCTTTAAGCAGAGCCAAGCTTCCTGCTCACTCTGTGGCAGCAGCCATTTCTGTTGGGATTTATTTATCTTCTATAATTGAAACTTTGTACCCTTAAGCAGAGATCAAGACAGGCCAGGACTGCAGAAGTTTGGCTTCCACCATCATGAGGGGAAAACCTAGCCTCCTGCTCTCTCCAGCTTAAGGCTGCCACTATTTTTGTTGGAATTTTTTATCTTCTATAATTGAAACTTTGTAGCTTTGAATGGAGGCCTGGGACCACCAGGGTGTGTGGAAAGCTTGACTTCCTCTATTGCTAAGGAAACCTAAGCCTCCTGCTTGCTCCGTGGCTGCAGCCATCTTGGTTGGTGTTAATTTGCATACTTGCTCCTGATTGGCTGGCAGGCATGGCTTGTGTGGGTGCAGTGGAGTGGTGATTAATTTACATATTGCTCTTTTATTAGATAGGATAGGGGCCCAGTGCATAAAGTCATGCACCTTGAAAAAAACTGTGGGCTGCAAGGCTGCTGTGGACACGGGAGGGCCTCAGCCCATCGTCTGTGCCCATGTCTGTCCCCTCTCACTGTGGCTCCCAATCTCCTGTCTGCCGGCAGCCCCACTCCTGCCACCACCCCTCACACCCACTGACGGTGCAGAGTGATTGGGATCAGCACCAGCAGCAGATGTGAATGGAGCTGACACCATCAGTGGGTCAGAGTGGAAGCTGCTTCCCTGATCCCCCCTCAGGAGCAGGGGGAGATGGAGAAGCCCTCAGGGGCAATTGGGATCAGCCAGGCATTGGCAGCGGGTGCAAGCGGGGCCAGTGCCAGCAGCAGGTGCAAGTGCTGGGCAGGACTGTGGTATGTGGGAGCAAAGAATTTTCAGTAACCACCAGAGGCTCTTCCCGATGACAGTGACCAGTACCCCTCCTTGGTCTGGCGACCCCACTCATCTGCTCCACTATCCTGCCATGACCAACTCTCACCATGTTCCATGCGTGCGCCCTGGTGGTCAGTGTACATCATAGTGACCAGTTGTTCTGTTGTTCAATTGTTCCATCTTTTGGTCTATTTGCATATTAAGGTTTTATATATAAATAGATAGATAAATATCACCATGTAAATATTGATTCTTGCTTGAGTCATAGGTGAAAACAACTAATTTAAGTGTTCTAGATTTATTTTTTTTCATAAGACTATTCCTTCTGTGTACTACTTATAAGTTTAAAGTGATCTAAACTGCATGTGATGACATTTTCAAGAAACCAACAATGATGTTTTGACCCATGTTTCAGAGAAACAATTTGTCTTGGTTTGTTACAAATGGCATTGTCTCATCCCTAAGCCTGAGCCTCTTCCCTTATTAGGATTTGTAATTCTGTGGCCAAAATAAATATTCAAGCTGCTCTTACTAGAATGTGGTTATTTCTGATGGCCATTTAATATAGAAATGCTTTCACTTGGGTTCACAATTTAATTAATGTTTACATCCTCATGGTCTCTTTATATGTTAAGTGGAATTTTATGACTATTTATAAGAAACATCTAGGGGCTAAATACTCCAAAATTCTGTGGGTGATAGATGATAGATAGTAATAAAAGGAAGGGAAGGGAAGGGAATAAAAGGAGAGAAAGAAAAGAAAGTTGACCACTTCTTGTCAAAGACGGCAAGAGTAGTACCCCTTAAAAGTGAGAGTGGGCCGAAACCAGTTTGGCTCACTGGATAGAGGGTCAGCCTGTGGACTGAAGTGTCCCAGGTTCAGTTCCCTTCAGGGGCATGTACCGTGGTTGTGGGCACATCTCCAGTAGGGGGCGTGCAGGAAGCAGCTGATCAATGTCTCATTGATGTTTCTAACTTTCTATCCCTCTCTCTTCCTCTCTGTGAAAAATCAGTAAATATCAATATACTTTTTTTAAAAAGTGAGAGTGGAACAGAGAATCTTGAAGACTATGGCACAGGTTGCAGCCAAACATTCTAAAAAGTTCTAACATTTGCTGTGTGCCTGAAAGAAACTAGTCATTCCAGTTTCCAGTACACAAGTGTTCCTGTGATTAAAATGACTTTTTCACCTTTTTTAAATGGCAAAATTTTTTCCATCTTATGTCAGGAAATGATTCCCCAGCTTTTTTGATTTACCCAAACCACACTTGAGCTGTTTGAGCAATTATCCAATGATTCTGTCTAATAGAGAGCCAGTCAAGAAAAAAGAGAGAGAAAGAGAGAAATAAAACTAAGCCAGAGGCTCAGTCTTTCACTTGTGCTTGTAGACAGTGGGTATCACATTTTCAGAAGAGTTCTCAGTGAACATCCACTAATCTGAAAGCATCCTATATCTCTAATAGAATCTACATAATGTACAGAGATATTATACTACTGTTAAAATCATTCTATTATCATCAGAATTGTGTGATAAGTACCTTCAACAAGGTGCATAAGCAGTATTTCAAAAGTATATTTTCCAAAAAAAATTGTCAGAACTAAAAAAAGTAAACAAAATTTATGTAAATTAGCACTGTAAATGCAGGTTACATAAACAACAAAGCAATATCCAAAAATCCTATAGTCAAGGATGGATGCTATTTCATAATTATTCACAATAAATATTTATTATGCACCTACTATGTGCCATGTTTGTCTTTTGGGAGTAAGTCAAATATGGAAAACAGTGATCAAAAAGGAGAGTCAGTTGCTCAAAACATACTAAGTTGATGAAGTGTTTTTGCTTCTCTCTGTTTACAGGAAATAAGCATTACAGACACTGCTAAGGATTGGGGTACAAAGGTAAATAAGATGCAATCCATGCCACAGATGAAACCACAGTCTAATGGGACAGAGATTACAATGCTTATCAAATAATATAATAATGAAGGTGCTAAAATAATAATTTCACATAAACCACTTTAGTTTGAAAGTAAAAATGAGTTTGAGATTAGCTGCAGTAGATTTAGGCTGATGGACTTTCATTCCATCTCCCTCACCCACATGAAACTCAATCTCTCTAACCCTACCTAAGAGGACTGTTCGCTGTAGAACTGATAGCCTGGAAGAAAGCTGTTGTCTTCACTATGCAGACATGTGGTTTTGCTTGTGTGCCTACCACAGCTGGTGTGTTTGCATTCTCAAATCCACAACAGTGGAATTCTCGGTTACTGTGTTCCCCTCATGAAAAATATGCAAACTGCTATTGGCTGTTTTAAATATCTCATTTCAATAGAAAGCATTCCATCTCTTAAATTAAAAACATCACATCCCAGTCACAACTTTTGCTCTTTACAGATTTCTCACTCTCTTCTGACTTTCACTGATATCTGTAGTCAACCTCAGAAAGCCCGCCTTTCCTTCCTCCCTTTCTCTCTCTGGACTAAATCCCATGGCCTAACCCTTCAAAATATTCTCTCATTAGTATCTATTTGCCTTGACTGTCAGTCTCCCTTCCAATGCATAAGGATTGAAAATCCTTCAATCAACCTAACCATTGATCTACTCCACTTCTGCTTCTAAGTTCTGTGAAAAAAATCACACAGCCATGAAAACTTGCACCAGGGAGAAATATGTTTTCCAACTCTAATCAAGCCTTTGGAGCCAATCAACAGTCCTTTATATATCTCTAGTCTGCACTTTTTCTCATTACTGCAAATAACTTCACTATTTACATTTACTCTTCCTCCAACTCCTTTTTCAAACCCCATCTATATTATTTGCAGCAGATTATCTTATTCTCTTCTTAACACAAATCATTTAAAAAAAACTCCTAAAGCCCTATTTTGCATTGTAAGTATATCTATACACCTACATCAGCTCTATCACAGAGAATGAGATATCTTGCCACCTGCCCAAAGCTAATCATGCAACCCATCTTTGACCACCTTAAGTCCCTGCTCCACCAATCAGCTCTGCTTTCCCCTTTGGTTCAGCTTCTTCCTTTTTTTTTTATTTTATTCACTGTATATAATATATTCCAGCCTCTCCCATATGAAAAACAAACTTTCTCTAAACGCTTTGTGTCTCTTGCCCAATCTCTTTAGCTTTCTCTGAACTTCACCAAATTTCTTAAGAATAGTCTTTGCTTCCCACTTCTTTGCTCACTGTAACTTAGTTTTTCTTCATCACTCTACAAAAAACTGTTCTTGATGAATTGTTCATGCTATTCCTAAATTACTATAGCCAATGGATAATTGCTTATCCTGTCTTAACTTGATTGTTCTATGACACTTGACACTATGGACAACTTTTTCAAGCTCTCTTCTCTCCTCTCTTTTATAATAACATCTCTCTTTTTTTTTCTTCTATAATAACATATATCTTTGAAGAAAAACAAAGAGATATATTATTATAAAAGAGAAAAGAGTTTGAAAATACTTTTGAAGAGTCATCTATTTCTCCCACTTTTCAAATACCTGAGTACCCTAAAAGGCTCTATCCTCAGGCCTCATGCATTCTACATGCTAACCTAGTGTTACCTCTTTAGGGTTTCAGCTTCTACCTGTACAATAACATTTCCTAAATCAATATCTCTAGCCCTACTCTAACTGTGGCTCCAAGACCACAAATGCATCTAACTAAAGGACAATTCCATAGGAGTGTCCCATAAATCCTTCAAATTCAGCACATTAAAATCTGAACTTGAACCGATAAGATATGGTTTAGAGATATAATGTGTAGTTATAAAACCAGAATCACTGTTGACATATAATATATGCCTTAACTTTGCAGGGAGCTTTTAGAAACTAATATCCTTTAGAGTAAAGAACCATTCATCTAACATTGATTAAACCCTATAAGTTATCTGTCTTTCTGTCTATAATATTTTCCTATAGAAGTATGCTCAGAATTAAGTATACCAAAACTTGATATTAAGTATTTTGAAGTAATAAGATTTGGGGTAATATTTAACATTTATTTTTTGCCTTCTTGAACTGCTCTAATTTTTATGATGAGTTTGTATAATTTTTTATATATTTTATTGATTTTTTTACAGAGAGGAAGGGAGAGGGATAGAGTCAGAAACATCGATAAGAGACATTGATCAGCCGCCTCCTGCACACCCCATACTGGGGATATGCCTGCAACAAAGATACATGTCCTTGACCGGAATCGAACCTGGGACTTTTCAGTCCACAGGTTGATGCTCTATCCACTGAGCCAAACCAGTTTCAGTGAGTTTGTACAATTTTTAATACAATTTTTAAATTAATCTCATCTCTTTTTTCCTGTATTCCCTATTCACAAAATGGCATCGTCTTTTAATTGGTTTCTCAAGTAAAGCCTTTGAATGTTGTCCTTAACTTATCCTTGCACCTACTTCCTCTTGAGTATATCTTAAATTCATTCACTTTCTTTCCATTCTCACTGCATATCTTAAGTTAGGACTTCATTGTCTTCTGCCTTAACTTTTGCAATGTTCTTTTGCCTCCAGTATCATTCCCCATCTATGCCATTTCCATACCACTGTCAAAAGTTTATCTTAAAACCCAAACCCTGGAATGCCATATCTTATTTAGAGCTAGTAGCTTTCAATAGCCTTCAGAATGAAATCTAAACTACTTGGAATTTCCTAAATGATCTATATGATTTGATCCAGGTATTTTCAAAATGGTGACCTTTGGATCAGAATAAGGTTTCAATCTAAATTCTCCGTTTGCTCTCTGGTGACTCGGGCAAGTTAATTAACTGGTCTGGGTCTGTTTCTTTGTTGCAAACCAAAGCAAATAATACTTGGCAGAAGCATTGTGTTAGGGATATTTGCATTTCAGTAGTGGTCATACTTTATGTGTTCAATATTATTTATACTACTTTCATTATTTCTATATAGCCCCATACGTGAGAGGGAATAGAGTCTTATTTACCTTTTCTTTTAATTGTTGACACAGTTACAGATGTCTCCTATTTCCTACCCCCCCTTTGCTTATCTCTACCCAGACCCTTCTCTCCCCTCACCATATTGTTGCCTGAGTCCATGGTCTATGTGTATATATTCTTTAGCTAATATCTTCACCTTCTTTTATCCAGTCTGCCTCAACCACCTTCCCTCTAACATCTGTCAGTCTGTATCATGTATCCTTGTCTTTTATCTTTTTATCTCCATCACCCATTCCTAGTACATTAAATGAACTCAAATATTTGCTAAACAAATAATAAGTATAGATGATATGTTGGAAGACAGTGGACTCTTGTAGAATGACTGTAGGGCCTTTGAAAAATGCTTAAGTCATGAGGGTAGTATTTTGTTATAGCAGCTCAAGCAGAATAAGACACTAGTGATGGAAAAATCTTAATTTGAGATCATTATAATAGCAAAGATGGGAAATTACACATAGAATACATGAGAATCTGAATGGATAAATGTAATGACTGTGAGTAAAAATATTATGTTTGCTATTATATATAAAATGTATTGTTGGCAACTATATATTAGAAAATTTGAAGAAATAGCCCTGGATGATGTGGTTCAGTGATTAGAATACCGGTCCACACATTAAAAGGTTGCTGGTTTAGGTACCAGTCAAGGACATGTACCTGGGTCACAGGTTTGATCCCCAACCCCAGTCAGGGTGCATGTGGGAGTCAACCAATCAATGTGTCTCTCTGACATTGATGTGCGTGTGTGTGTGTGTGTGTGTGTGTGTGTGTGTGTGTGTCCTTTTCCCTCCCTGTCTTCCACTCTCTCTAAAATCAATGGGGAAAAAATATCTTCTAATGAGGATTAACAAAACAAAAAAACTTGAGGAAATAATTCACTCAGGAAAATCTACTTAAACCAGTATTAAACATTTGATTTTGTATAGAAATTTTCTTTCACATGATCCAAATTAGTTCACATTCCGTCTGGATTGGTCCATCCAAATGTAGGAGACTGTTTAGCTGTTTAAGGTAAAGAAGGTGACCCAAAAATATGATACTCACTACTCTAAAATATAGTCAAAGTCATAACCTGTTCAGGTGAACATCACCAAAAGCAACATGACCAACTCATAATCCTGACACCTCAACAGGGCAGTCAGCAAGTATCTTCATTTTTTCCAGATTAATTTAACAAAATCGCCTAGTAATAAGCTGCCTGCTCAGGTATATAATATCAAAATAGAAAGGAATAAGGCCCAGAAACTATGTACTAACATATAATACTTTGTTGGGCACATTTTATCATAAAATAAATTATCCCTTTTTTATAATATGCAGATGAATAGTTCCTGTTTTGATAAATTAGAAGGAACTAATCTAGATACCAATAAAATATAATTAATTTATATTTAGTCTGAAAATAATGAATAGTGGATAATGGAGACAAATTCTGTAACAGAGTGGAACATTCACAAAGAATGTAAGAAGTGATGACGTGTGAAACCGGGTCCCCAAAGCAGGCTCAAAGGCGATGATATATGATGAAGTGCAGCTGAGAATCCCAAAGAATGATGGAGACATTGGCAACGATCTAGGGGGGGTGGACATCTATTCATAAGGTTAAAAACTTTACCTTGAAAGATTATTCAGATGAGCAGTGGGAAACTTGAAAACTCACTGGGCTGAATTTTGATACAGGAATATTATATAGAGTGCTAACAGCAATATTTGGCAACTAAGTCTTTGAACAGAATATAGTTGTCTATATGAATTTATCTTCAAATTTATCTTGACTTCATGTGACAGAAGTGATTTGTTGTAAGACTATAATATGTCATAATTTAACTTCTAAATATAGATCATTTTGAAGTTCTGTAATATCATAATTCAATTTTAATGAATCCTGGATCTCAGTGATAACTAATGTATTCCTAAATTTCAGTGTTGGTTTGTTTTATTTTTCAATTATAGTTTATATTAAACATTATTTTGTATTAGTTTTAGGAGTACAGCATAGTGATTAGACAATCATGTACTTTACAAAGAGTTCCTCCCAATATTTCCAGTACCCACCTGGCACCATCTATACAATAATATGCAATATTATTGACTATATGCCCTATGCTGTACTTTATATCTCTTGACTATTTTGTTACTACCAATTTGTACTTCTCAATATCTTTAGTTTTTCACCCAGTCCCCCAAATCCTCTTCTCTCTGGCAACCATCAGTCTGTTCTCTGTGTCTGAGTCTGTTTCAATGTTGTTGTTTTGTTCATTTTGTTCTTATATTTCACATATAAGTAAAATCATATGGTATTTTCCATTTTCTGAGTGACTTATTTCACTTAGCATAATAACCTGTAGGTCCATCCATGCTGTTGCAAATGATAAGATTTCATTCTTTTTTATGACCAAGTAAATATGTACCACCAGTATAAATGTACCACCAATTTTTTTACCCACTCATCTATTAATGGACACTTGGATTGTTTCCATATCTTGGCTATTGTAAATAATGCTGCAATAAATATTGTGGTACACATATGCTTTTAAATTAGTATTTTTTGTTTGTTTCAATAAATACCCAGAAATGGGATCACTGAGACATAAAGCTGCTCCATTTTTAATGTGTTGAGGTAACTTCATACTATTTTGCATAGTGGCTGTACCAATCTGCATTGCCACCAACAATGCACAAGGGTTCAACATTTGCCATTTGTTGATTTATTGATGACAGCCATTCTGACAGGTGTGAGGTGATAGTTCATTGTGTTTTTAACTCAAATTTCTCTGACAGTTGATGGCATTGAGCATCTTTTCATATATCTTTTGGCCATCTATGTATCCTCTTTAAAGAAGTATTTATTGAGGTTCTCTAACCATTTTTTAATTGTATTGTTTGTTCTTTTGGTGTTGAGTACATAGTATGAATTCTCTATAAATTTTGGATATTAACCCTTTATCAGATGCAGGATGAAATTTATCAAAGATTTTAATTTCAAAAATACTATATGATTTTAATTTATCTCAACTCTACACTTAACCCTGGGAAATAGAGATTGAGCTGTCACAGAGATGGCCTTTTACATGTTTACTGCCTCAGCCCAGCTTGCCCCTTCTCACAATCGAGGAGCCTTCAGGGACAGGGGACAACCTGGTGATCAGGGGAAGGTGACCCCCATCACAACTCTGCTGCTGCCACTGCTGGCAGTGCAAGCCTCAGCCGGCCCTGGTCACCTGAACCTCAGGCAGCCCCAGGCAGCTGCCCAGCTGCCATCTGAGGCTTGCCTGCCCCTCAGGCCAACCCTGGGCAGCTGAGAAGCTGCCATCAGGGCATGCACCTCAGGCCAGCCCTGGGTGGCTGTGGGGGATGACAGGACTGGAGGACTTCAGAGGCAGGTGTGTGGAACAGCTGGGCCTGGCCCTGGCAGTTTGCCTGCAGCCCCAGAAAGGTTGAGAGGACTGGGCACCACCATCTTGTGGATGTGGGCACCGCTATCTTTGAGGACATGGCAATCAATTAGTATATTCCCTCCTTATTGTCTGTGGGCATCGTCATCTTTGCAATGGCATGAGGGTCAATTAGTTTATTCCCTCTTTATTAGATAGGATAGGATGGATATGGGGATGTAGGGGAGGATGTACAATGTCCCCCTCTAACCTAGTATAGTGTGCCATGTGTCATACTATACAAAGCACAATAATCAATGTGACCTGGGGAGATGTCACACCAATTCTTAGAATGCTTCTCAGTTAGCAGTCATGCAGATAGCCAATAGCTGTGGTGGTCTGCTCTTTGGCTGAAGATGAAAGAGGAAGAGAAAAGCCCACCATACTCAAAGGACAGGATGCAAGCTCTGCCTAAATACAAAGGGAGAAAGCAATAGTTTACAATTTACAACTTAGGCCAGTGCCCTTCATTATTTACAAAAGACTGTTGTGTTGGTTTTTTTTAATTTAAGCTTATGCCCTATCTTTAAAATCTAGCAAATGAGTGCTTTATTTGGAAGGTAATGCTGAAAAACACCAGGAGAGAAGTAGGAAAGTGAACAGAGAAACAGAGAAAGAAGTTGGCCAATAAAGGGTATGTTTTTGAACAGATGATAGCTGTTAGCAGCTGGCACTCCAATCCTATTGAGGAGCCCATGGAGTCAATGTAAATTATGCCTCAGATATATCTAAGCTGGAGGTACTTACCCTCCAACTCTACTAGTCATTGACCAAGAACTACTGCCAAGGGACCTTCATGCCTCAGCATTCCCAGCACGCCCTCCTCACAGACCAAATGAGATAAAACTTTGCATGGAGTCTCACATGTGTGCTGCACAAAGCAGAGATTGGATGGACATAGAAATGGTGAATTCTGAATCACAAGCGGGGCATCAGCAGTGTTTGCTATGCCAAATTCCCATAAGATTAGACTCTGAATGCCAATATATTTATCACCTGACCAAATCAGAGAAGGGAAGGAACTATACTGGTATGTAAGAGAATGCTGCACATAAGAAGAAAATAGCACATTATTTTTTTAAAGAACACTCTCCCATTCTAAATTCCTTGGGCCTTTACAAATGATACTAGTTTAGAAGAAGGGTTAGCATACTAAGGACCTCTAGCCAAATCCAGCCTGCCCACTGTTTTTGTCTAGCCCCAAAGCAAAGAATGTTGTTTACATTTTTAAATGGTTGGGGGAAAGTTAGAAGATGACTATTTCATGACATGTGAAATTTATATGATATTCAAATTTCATTGCCCATAAATATTTATTAAAACAAAGGCACACTCATCCGTTTACATAATGTCAATGGTTGTGCTGTCGATGGCAGAGTTGAGCAACTGTGACAGAGAACATCTGGTCTTCAAGGCTTAAAAGTTTTCCTATCTTGCCCTTAACAGAAAGTTTGCCAATCCATAATTTAGAATCAGACTCACTCTTAGAGAATCTTCATGATAGTAGAGATCCCCTGCGGGGAGAAGGGGAGGGAAATGAGATAGTCTGTTTCTTTAAGGAGCATCAAACTCCCTGATAAGGCTCCAGCAGTCAGTCTCTGAGCTTCTTGAGTAACAATGACTGTTCATCTTCCCTCCTCTTGATGGATCAGAGCAAACAGATATTGAGACTCTCCCATGATTGCCAACATAAAAATTGTGGTTTCTTATTAGTAAAATGTATACTAAGGAATAAAATTCTTACATGTAGTGATGAAAATGGAATAAACCTGAAGACTTAGAATCTCTTGTTTTCTCCAATATAAAACATAACACTTTGCAAACACCTGCCCCATTTTTAGTTTTTCCAGGTGTAAATTCACCCTGGAAACTAATATGTAAATCGTGGAAAAGAACTACTTTTGACAAAAAAGATGAAAAGATACCACAACAAGAGGTAACTCTGGAGAAAAAGAGCGGTGAGAGAGAGCTTCATACTATTTAATCATTAGGCATCAAGCAAGTAAATTACAGAAGGAATAAAGATTTACATAAAACATTGAACAGAAAGCAAAAGAATTAAAACCGGTCACTCTCATCAGATCCCAAGGGAATCCAGTGTGCCAAGTTTAATCGGCACCTAATCACATGGTTGTTTGTTCAGTCATGGAAGCAAGGACGATGTATGTAAACCAAGTCTTTTCCAGAGAGTATTACAGGGATCTAGAAATCAGGATTTTGTTCTTCGGCATGCCAAAATCCATTTTCAAGACCCTGTTTACAGGAGAACATCGGCTGTTCTCAGGGCACGAAGGTCCATGAGAAGAGAACTTAAATACACAGGAGAAAAGTGTTCTTGGTAGTCACACAGCCTATGATAAACTTTGAAGTACAAATGAGAAGTGGAAGTGAATGTTAAACGTATGCCTTGTCCTAAAACTTCATGAAAAATGAAATGTACAAGAAAAGTTGGATCCCTGCCATGACACCCATTACAGTGTAGACTAAGGCTCTGACCTTTCGTGTTATACTTACTGTGTTTTTGACACATTTAGTCAATTAAAACGGGTGAAGTGTAATTTGTTTTTCTTAAGTTTAATACAGCATGTCAATAGAAGTTAACCAAAATTTATAGTTGGAACACTAAAGCTGCCACATGCACTTAAACAAATGAACACAATTTATCATGGTTGAAATACAGAGAACATCACGGGCATTTGACTTTATACTTCACATAAGCGCGTTGCCAAATATAGGAAAGCAAGCTCCTTCTCACACTTCCATGAAAAAGACATTTTAGTTCACATTAAATATTGGTGTGAAAAATCTGGCAGGTCTCCAGTCCTAAGGAGTGTTAACGTTGGCACTTCCACTGTGTACTTTTACTATAAATTGTTGTAGCGTTTATTTGACATGGAATACCCAAAGGATTGATGAGCAAAGAAAGGAAGATTTTTTTTTTATTGTGCCATATTACCTTTTTCAGACATCTATACTAAGCCTTTACATCTTCAAAGTCTAAACAAGTAGCCACCTGTATTCAATCCGTTTAAGATATTTTTCATGAAACTATAGCTTGCCTTTTTATAAACCTATAAAAGCACACATTTTCCATTTTATTAGTCAGCAAAGCAGTGGCAGATTTAATAATAAAACTTATAAATACAGTTTTTTTATAGACAGTCTAATTTTTTGCTTGTTTAAAATGCCACAAGAACAACCAAATTTATTTCACTGTTTCTGTCTCTATCACATAGAAACAAGTAGCTACAATTTTGTGCATCTTTATATTTTAAAAAATTCACCTAGCACTCAGATCTTTATATAGCAGCCTGCAGACTCCTAAAGATTTAAGAGAAATGTGATACCACGAGGAAAAAATTATTTACTACAACCAAATACATGTATTTGATTTTGGCATCCATAATATGTATGTCATTTACATATAGCTTTAGTAATCATGCACTTTGGATTTCTAACAGCAACTTAAAATGAGTTTGTGTCTCTTTTTATATTAAATAAATGTTTCCAGTTGTGACCACAAATAAATATGCAGTGCCTATGTAAAAATATGAGTGGGATATTTGAATAGATTTTAAAAGTTGGGACTGGCATGAGTTAAACAAGCTGTAATATTTTGGGGCTATAAAATATAAAATATAAAAATATCATTATGGCATAAAAGAAATGGTATGTGAGACTTCAGATTTTAAATAGATAGGATAAATGTATAATAAATACATTAATAATCATATGTTTAATATATCTAGTCTCACCCTACTGTTCTCTCTAAGCACCTAACCCAAGACTTTTACAGAAGAGTGGTTTTAATGTTTAACACAATCAATTATGGTAACACAGTCAATGTTTTCAATGCTTGACTTAATCAAAGGTTATGTTTTTTATAGTAAGAGATTATAATTAATCGTAATTATGACACAATTATTTCTCTTAATGTTTAGGTAGTAGGTTCACCCATTTCAAACTCACAGGACTAAAATTAGAGGTTGAAATGAATAGTTCCATATACCCTGTAGAGATTCAGATAGATCTGGAAAAGTTTGCAACCAACCTTTTTCTAAATTGACTGCCAAAAATTTTAAGCTTAATATTTTCACAATATGCTTTTAGGTAAGAGGCAAAAAATATATAGCATATTATCCCATTTTTCTAAACCAAATAATATGAAAATATTTTAATATATGCATAACTATAAAAGTGTATGGTATATGTAAATATATGAATATAATTATAAATTAAAGTAAGCCAAAGATACATACCAAGTTGCTAATAATTACACTTAGATTTATTCAGTTGGCAGGAGGAGATGAGACAATGAACAAAAAGAAAACTGCATTTTTAAAAGTTTCACCCACTAAAAGCAGCATTATTATATGATTATCTTTTGATAAAATATTTGGGTATATGTATATGTTTTTTTTAAAAGGTACATCAAGCAACACTCATCAAAATGTTAATGGTATTCTTCAGTTAATTACCCAGAAGTGGAATAGTAATGTATACAGATGCTAAATATATAATGTTATAAACCAATGTAACCTCAATTTTTTTAAGTTGATGGTATTTTTCCTTCATGTGCAGAAATTTTGGATATTTCCTTTCTCTCTTATTGGCTGCTTTTTTAAAACAATGATCATTATTGTGTATAAAATATATGATAAAAGGACTATTTTCATTTAGAGGGAGAAAAAAACTTAAAAACCATAGAAAAAAATACTAGCTTAAATATCTCTAATTATAAATACTTATTGTAGAGGACATTTTTAAGCCTTGAAATGCAAAGAAACTTCTTTTGCATAAGGAAAAAGGATGTGGCATATGCTAGCAGTGTGCTCACTATCCATCCTCCCCACCTGCCTTTATAAGATGACCTCTGCACTTTAGCTGGATAAATGGACACTGAGAATAAACACTACATTTCCCATTCTCCCTAATGGTTAGAAATGTAAAAATGTGCCCAAATTCTGCCAAACTAGATGTAAGCAGAGCTGGTGTGTGTTTGGGGCTGAAACATAGAAACAGTAGTGCACTGGTAAGCCATACGCAATCACGAAGACCAGAGCAAACCGGCAGGACTATTACAGAGCAAGAAGTGACAATAGAGTTACCAAATTATAACCCTGGGTAATTTATGTCTGGTTTATTACAAGAGACACAAATACACTCTTACTTGTTGAAAGTCACTGTTATTTTATTCTTTATATTGTTAACAAATGATATACTTTACAAATACAGAGTTTGGTACCTAGAAATTGCAAATAGGCCCTATGAGTGAGACTAATAGGGGAGGGGTGGGCTGGGAATCATATCAGTGAGAGTTGATTTTTTCTTGCCAAAAGAAATTAGTCCCAGGAAATTATAAGATTTTTCTTTTAGGCACATTTAGTAGGAGATAAGAGTGGCCCGATCTTCTCAAAAATGATCCTGAGATAAATGTGGCAAAAATCAATACAGAGGCAGTAAAGCATCAAACAGACTGTCAAGTTACAGCAGGAAGATGAAGGAGAGGTCGGTAGATAAGAGATCAACCAAAGGACTTGTATGAATGCATATAAGCATAACCAATGAACACAAGACACTGGTGGGTTAGGATTTGCCTGGGAGTAGGGGGCAGGCAATGGGAAGATATGTATACATGTAACACAATAAAAATAAATAAATAATAAATAAATAAATAAATAAATAAATAAATAAATAAGGGGGAAAAATCAGATAAAAATATGGCCTTTTGCCTTCTCATACAAGCCTGTGTTTCAAATAAATAGCTATAAACAAAAACAGAGCTAACTTACATTAAGAAAAAGAAAGTACCTATATACAAAGTAAAAAATGACTAAAGGGAAATAAAGAGGTGAAACTTTGAAAATCCTAAGCTTCCTTATTATATAATTCTATAACAATAAATTTGAAAACCTGGCTAAAATAGTGAATTACCTATAACATACAGTTATCAAATTTGATCCTCTCTCTCCAGATTAATACTAGTTTTCTATCACTGCCATAAAAAATAACCACAAACTTAGTGGCTTAAAACAACACATATTTGTTTTTTTATACTTCTGTACATCTCATGTGAGTCTTGATGAATTAAAATCAAGAGCTGCTTCCTTTTCTGGAGGTTCTAGAGAAGAATTTATTTCCTGCCCCTTTGTGTGTTGTCACAATTCATTTCCTGTGGCTGTCTGAGCAAGGTCTCTGTTTTCTTACTGATTATCAGCTGAGGGTCATTCATGCTTCCAGAAGTCAACCACGTTCCTTGGCTCATGGTCCCTTACTTCATCTTGAAAGCTAGCAACAGTGGGTTCAGGTGAAGTCCCTCTCACATTACATCTCTCTGAACCAGCAGGAATAAGTTATTTACTTTTATGTTTTCAAAGGATGAAACAGTCAAGGGTTATCTCCCATCTCAAGATCCTTATTCTCCATCACATCTGCAAAATCCTTTGTCCCATGTAATGTAACATACTCACAGGGGATAAGGACATGGTCATCTATAGGGCTCATTACCCTATCACTGACCCAAATAGATTTCTTTTTTAAAAAAATCTTGGATCAATTTTTATAAGAGAAATGGGAAACTAGATCTCAAAAATTACCATGTGTAACCAGTTTTCTCTTTTTTCTTCTTCACCACTATGCCTGGAATATGGTCTATATTAGGAACTATATAAAAAGTACTTGAATAAAATGGTGAATAATAAAATAAATTACCCTGTATAGATTGTTTCACAGGGGAATTGAGCCAAACCTTCAAAGACTAGATACTACAATGCTACTTAAATTTTTCTAAGCTCAGATAACACTTTTCCAAAAATTTTATTACAAAGAAAATATAGTATTGATTTATAAACCCAATAAAATATTATAGTAAAGAAAAACAGAGACTAATCTCACTTTGGATTATTGAGGCAAAAAAAAATTGTAAATAAAATATTTGGAAATAATATACAACAGTACCTTAAAAATTAGTATATCATAGACCAAGTAAGGTTTATTGCATGAATCCAAAAGTGATTCATGATTAAGAATACATTAGTATAACCACCATTTTAAAAGATCTAAAAAATTACTTGACGATTGACATCAGAAAAACACACATTTTTTAAAAATGGATAAAATATATTTATCTTAATTCTAATGCCAGCGTATTACTTACCAGTAAACACTAGAAGCATTTCCATGAAAATCCAGAACAAGATAAGGATGTCTACTATTCTTTTTAATTGTTTAACACAAAATTGGACTTATTAGTTTACATAGTAAAACAAGAGAAAATAATTGGAAATAAGAGAATAGAAAAGAAGTAAAATTTTCTCTGCATATGGTATAGTGGGTTACTTGGAATATCTGGATCAATGCTAAAACAATAATAAATGAAATAATTTCATAAGTTAGCAAGATGCAAAATTATACAAAAATCTATAGCCATAAATAGTAACTAGTCAGAAGATACAATGATGGGGAGGGATCAATAAAACATAAAAGTAAACATTTTGTAAATTAACAGTATGTACAAAACCAATACAAGTAGCATAACCAAAATCCTGAAACACCAAAATGAAATTGAATAAAAGGATGACAGCCCTTGCTCTTCACTAGGATGACTCAACCAAAACAGAAAACAAAAACCAACAACAACAAAAGGTTGTCAAGTACCCTCCTACTTAATATTTATATTTTATTATATTTATATTTACAGGATGAGGCAAAAGTAGGTTTACAGTTGTGAGTACTTGAAACAGAGCATAATCTTGTATTGTTATTTATAAATTATTGTATTGTTTTCCATATAAACAATTGTAAACCTACATTATTTTCCTACCCTATATAATGTGATTTTACAAAACATATGTATAAATGTGGTTTTTATATATATTTGAACAAATTGGCTCTAAATCCTTTATAAATATGATAAGTAGATGCAAAATTAACTGATAAGCCTCTTATAAAAAACGATGAAGAGGGAAGTGGTTAGCTCTCCAATGGATCAAAACATGGCATATAAACAAATAGATTAATACAACAGAAACTTAAAAAAATAAATCCAACTACGTATGTAAATTTAGACTATAATTGAAATAGCATCTCACATCTGTGAGAATAAGATGGACTTTTTAATAAATAGTATTTAGAGAAATGGATAGTAGTTCAGAAAAAAAACATGTAAAAGAAAAAAGATAAATGCAAATCTAGCAGAAATCATTTGCAAACTGTATCAAAGAGAAAGTTTATCTACCCATTATTCAGGGAACTCTCAGGAACATTTTTTTTTTAAGTTTGTTTTCAGCCTTATGAGGTATGATTGACAAGTAAAATTATAAGATATTTAACATGTACATTTATTCATTATGAAAATGTGTACTGAGAATCTACTTACCGTAAAGTCCTACCCCTGAATTCGGGACATGCGCTGATGTTACCCATGCACATGACTGTTCAAAGTAGGAAAATCCCCTCCAAGGCCTTTCCACCTCAGCAGCATCCCCTTTGGCCGGCAAGGGCAACTGCTACACTAATTTCCTGCACGTGTTTTTTATTTAACTATTTGCCTTCTTGAAGATCCCGGAATGCAAAATAAGCCACGAAAAGAGCAATAAAAATCCTTTGATATTTGAAGATAAGAAAAAATATCCCTATACAACATAATATTTATTTGAAAACTTTAAAAATGTAGTCACTTAAGCCCTTTTTATTAGAATATAAAGTCCTAATTTTAAAAGTAAATTTCTACCATCTTTTGTTTGCAACTGTTAAAGTAGTCAACTCAGTGTTTATTTAACCCTGATTTTGACTTGAAATATCTAATATGACAGTAATTGCATTCACTCTCAATTCAATATTTGGCTCCACATTTTATGTCACTCATAGCTCTAACTACAGCTGTCTACGAATTCTGAGCTTAGAGTCTTCCATTATTTCTTACTCAAACATACAGAGTTCAAGTTTGTTTAATAATTTGTTTAATAATTTTGTTTAAACAAGAGTATTTATTTGTCTTGGGAACAAAATTGTTGCCTTTCCCCCCCTAATAGGTTATTCTTATTGTCATAAAGGGAGTCCCAGAGAGAACAAGGGCAATGTATGTTTCCCATCCGACAAGAGAACTATACCCACTTTTGTATTATTTACACAATAATGATCAAGGCCGAGGGCATTTCCTGGGGATTAATGGTTGACTGGGAGATTGGCTGAAGGCCATTAACCTGGGGCAGTCATTAATTTTCTTAGAAAACCTGGGTTGAAGTCATTATTACTATTATAAGATCAATAACACACATCCCTCATCACCACCACCACAACAAAAACTTCATTGGAAATAACTTTTTTTCTAGAATTTTTCTTAAGTGCATTCAATCTGTTGGTTATAACTTAAAAGAAAGGTCACCGAAATCCTGAAGGATTTAGCAGTCTGACAGGCCTCATCACCCAGACATGAACATCAGGAACAGAACGTCTGTGATTGCTACTTCTCTGCCCTGACTTAGAAGTCAAGCTAAAAACAGTTTCTCTCCCTCCCCCTCCCCCTCCCTCTTTTCTGAGGTCTTCAGTGAGCAAGTTTCCACTGAAGGTGTAAATCTGCAAAAACAGCATGTGGTAGGTCACACAATATACAAATTATTGGAGAGCTGTTGGAACTGTGACTCTGCAATGTTTTCATTAATGGCATTTTCTCAGAAATAAATGTGTGAAAGAACTGTTCCTGCTTAACAACTTCACTGAAATGGATCTAAGAAAACTAGAATTCACAGGATTAAACAAGGCGGGGTTTGTTAGTCTCTGCTTTGATGCTCTAAACACTAAGACTGGTACAAGAGGGGGATCCGGACCCAAAAAGTACCACCAAAAATGCAGCAACTTTGGAGCCCTGAAAGGAGCAAGAGTATCCTAAATAACAAAAACTTAATATGCAAATTGACCCCTCCACTGGGAGTTTGACAAGGAGACAGGGCTGACTGGCCAACCACAGGAGGGGAAGCCTTGGGCCAGCATGGTGACAGGCAGCCAGGGGAAGGGAGGTCCCAGCCGGTAGCCGGCAGCCACTAGAGACCCTAACCATGCACGAATTTCATGCTCTGTGGGCATCTAGTATATTATAAAATAAACTAGTGACCTGGTACACAAAATTCATGCATGTTAAAAGGGAATTAATTAAAAGAAATATTTTAATACTGCTATTTGCCCTTTCTCTATAATAGAAGTGTCGGAGATGAAAAAAAATAGTAATGTATATAAAATATCCCTCCTGTCAGAGTCTGGGACATGCCCTGGGATCTAGAGTCAAGTCCCTGCCCACCATCCACATGCACTTCAAAAATTCAGGAAACCCAGACCCAGCCAGCCTTACCCCCATTGGATGAGACCCAGACCTGGCCGGCCTCACACCCATCAAGCCCCTCTGGGTAGGGGGGCGCACATCCTCAGGTTCCTCAGCCCAGGCTGGATGGGAGGTGCATCCTCAGGTTCCCTGGCCTGGCACTGGGACAGGGGATGAAGCCTGAGGTAACCTTGTTAAGCCCCACTGGGCAGGGACATAGCCTGAGGTCCCCTGGCCCAGTGCTGGGTCAGGGAGCACAGCCTGAGGTCCCCCAGCCCGGTGTTGGGGCGAGGGGTGCAGCTTGGGATACCCCGACCCGGTGCCAGGGCAGGGGCATGGCCTGAAGGCTTCTGACCTGGAGCTGAGATAGGGGGTATTGGCCTGAAGTTCCTCATCAAGCCCAGCCCCCAGTCCCACCCCCGCAGCGTCACATCAGCACTGAACAGGGACACACACAGGCAGTGTCATATCCCTAGCCAAAATGCAGGCAGGCAATTTCACTTCAGTGCTGGCCGGTCACACATGCAGGCAGCATGACATTAGCGCTGAGGGCAGAAGTCCCTGCCCCCGTCCCCGCCCATAGACTGGTCATGACTGGTCATGACTGGGACACTGTAATGGACAAATTAGCATATTACCTCTATATATATGTAGATGTTAAAGAACCTCAGCAAATGCATTTCAGTTTGGTCAGAACAGCACCACAAAGAACAAAGGAAGAATACCTCCATCAGTTCTCTGGTTCAGACATATTTAGAGGTATGATCCCTTGTCTGTTCCTCAGAAGTTCCTACATCATTTTAGGCTAGCAGTAAAGTATACTAACTTCCCAAAAAAGTAAATAAAGTAATTTCACTCATCTTTAAAATAGAGATAATATAAATTACATTAAAATATGCTACTCAAGGATAAGGTATTATTACGTAATGTAGTAAAAATAACTGATCATCTAGGATGCGCCAGAAATAGTTGATGAAGTGCAATATTCAATTGGAGTTCCTACCCACCTTTTTTTCATTGACCTGCTTTCCATCCCAGTCACTCCTTACCCTTAAAATAAGGAGCAGTGATATTGTCATATTCTCAACTGTCAATGTGCTTACATCATTCTCATGTAGATCCATCCCTTGAGGACTATTAACATAGCCTATGTATTGAGCCCTAGAGTCTTCACTGAAGAATTCAACCAAACATTTAAGAAAGAAATGTGTCAATTCTATACAAACTGTTCCAGGATATTGAAGTGGAAAGACTTTCCAGCTCTTTCCACAAGGCCAAAAGTTATCTGATATGAAACAAGACAAATATTATAAAAAAATAACACTATAAATCAATATCCCATATGCACATAAATGCAAACACTTTAAATAAAATTTTAGCAAATCAAACCCAACAATATATAAAATGGATACTACAACATGGCCAAATAGGATTCATTCTAAGAAAATAAAATTGGTCAAACATTCCAAAATCAATCAATGTAATTCACCACATTATAGACTAAAAAATAAAAATCATATGATCATCTCAACAAATGTAGAAAGAACATTAGAGAAAATGAAATAAGTAAATCTTCTAAAAACTCCTAGCAATGTAGGAACTGAAATAAACTTGCTCAACTTGAAAGAGGATATCTACAGAAAACATACACCTAATATCATGTTTAATGAGAAAGACTCAAAGCTCTCCCCTTAAGACCAGGAAAAAAGCAATGATGTCCCCTTTTATCTATTCTATATCTAGCTGGAAGTTTAAGCCAGTTCAATAAGGCACATAAAGAAATAAAGAGTACCCAAACTGGAAAGAAATAAACTGCCTATATTTGCAGAGAAAATGACCATCCCTGCAGAAAATCCTTCAGAAATGACAAAAAAAAAAAAACTATTAGAAGCCAAAAAAAATACTAGCAGAAAATTGAAATTGTTAAGATCATCTTGCAGTGAGGCTTTAACACAAACCTCTAAAGCTGTAAGAGAAAAAAGCGACTTATTTGGCTACATAGAAAATAATAATGATCAGCAAAAAATGCTGTGAAGAAATTCAAAAGACAAAAAAAGAAATTGGAATAAAGTATTTGCACATCACAAGGGAATAATTAATATTTTAGTAACTCCTATAAGTCAATAAAAAACATATAAGAAACCCAACATGAAAATGGGCAAATAATAAAACCATTGAGGTCATAAAACAGTAAATGTAAATATTTTAAAACATATTAAAAGATATTCACCTTCATAATGTAGGAACTGCAAATTAAAACTATTTTAAATTATTATAAAATTATTTTTTTCATTTGTTGACAAAAAGTTCTAAAGTTTCATATGTTCTGCTAGTGAAGGTATGTGAAAATACATTGCTAATGGGAGCAACATTGATATATAACTTTTAGGAAGGTAATTTGGTGATCCTATCTAATAAAAGAGTAATATGCAAATTGACCATATCTCTGCTACACCCACAAGCTACGCCCATCAGCCAATCAGGAGCGAGTATGCAAATTAACCCAACCAAGATGGCTACAACCATGGAGAGAGCAGGAGGCTTGGATTTTCCTGGCAATGGAGGAAGCCAAGCTTTTTGCCTGCCCTGAAGGGCCTAGATCTCCAATCAAGGCTACAAAGTTTCAATTATAGAAGATAAATAAATCCTAACAAAAATGGCGGCAGCCATAGAACTGGAGAGAGCAGGAGACTTGAGTTGCCCTGGGTGATTGAGGAAGCCAAGTTTCCATAGCCCCGGTCTGCCTTGGCCTCTGCTTACGGCTACAAAGTTTCAATTACAAAAGATAAATAAATCCTAACAAAAATGGCTGCAATCATGGAGCAACCAGGAGGCTTGGCTCTGCTCAAGGCTAGAAAGTTTCAATTATAGAAGATAAATAAATCCCAGACGCCAGGGCCTCTGCTTGGGTTGCTGTGGGGTGTGGCTGGCCTGCAAACCACCACAGGACCCTCACCCCAGCTGCCTCACGCCCCAAGAGACCTTCCACTTTGATCCTTGACATTCTTCAGGGCAAACCAGCTGGCCCTCACCTGTGCACCAGGCTTCTATCCTATCTAATCCTCCTATCTAATAAAAGAATATTATGCAAATTGACCATCACTCCAACACACAAGATGGAGTCAGTTAAAAATGACTGACTCCATGTGAACACAAGATGGCCACCACAAGATGGCCAGCAGAGGGCAGTTGGGAGGAACCAGGTCTGCAAGAGAGGGAAGTTGGGGGCAATCAGGCCAGCAGGGGAGAACAGTTAGGGGTGACCAGGCCTGCAAGGGAGGGCAGTTAAGAGAAAAAAGTCTGGCAGGGGAGCAGTTAGGCATCAATCAGGCTGGCAGGGGAATGGTTAGTAGGTGATCAGGCTGGCAGGCACAAGCCGTTAGGGGCAATCAGGAAGGCAGGCAGGTGAGCAGTTGGGAGCCAGCAGTCCTGGATTGTGAGAGAGATACAGTCTAAATGGACAGTTGGACATCCCTCAAGGGGGCCCAGATTGGAGAGGGTATAGGCTGAGCTGAGGGAAATTTCATGCACTGGGCCTCTAGTATTATATAAACTACAAGATGCATGTGCCTTTTGATCTAACAATTTCTCAACTAGGAAATTCTTCTACAAATATGTTTGCATATGAACCAAATAATCTGTACATGATTATTCACTGCAATTTTATTTGTAATAACAAAAGATAAAAACAACTTAAATATCCTTCAATGGGGGACTAATTATAATTATGGTATGTTAATATAATGCTGCCATTAAAAAGAATGAGCCAGATCTTAATATAATCCTACTAGAGGCTTGATGCACGAAATTAATGCAAGAGTAGGCCTTCCTTCCCTGGGCTGCCAACACCACCTTACCTCTGGCACCTGGGACCCAGGCTTCCCTCCCAGCCCCAGCTTTGTCTGGAAGGATGTCCAGTTTAATTAGCATATTAAGCTTTTATTATTATAGATAGAAGGATTTCTACAATGTCTTGCTGAGTTTAAAAAAAGCACCACGTAGCCCAGCCGGTGCTCAGTGGTTTAGTGTTGATCTATGAACCAGGAGGTCATGGTTTGATTCCTGGTCAGGACACATGCTGGAGTTGTGGGCTCTATCTCTGGCTGGGGTTGGGAGAGGGAGAGAGGGCAGGAAGCAGCCAATCAATGATTCTTTCTCATCACTGATATTTCTCCCTCTTCCTTCTTCTCTGAAATCAATAAAAAAATATATATTGATAAAAATAATAAGTAAACAAAAAGCACTATGTTGGAGACTATTGTAAGCAGGATGGGAGTCTAGGAGGTCCCAATACTTGTCTCCTCCACAAACACAGCAAAAACAATAAATAAACAACACCGAACAATACTAGCTCTGGGTAGGATGGGGACCATAGTAAAGAAGCAGTAGAAGTCCTGTGGAGTTCAGAAACCACAGATGTCTGGCTACAAAAGCATTCAGAAACATTTTACCTGTGTCACCCCAACTCTCAGCCCAGGGCAGCTCTAAAACAAGAGGGGTCCCCTCAGAGGGATTCGTCCCATGGGGGGGTGGGGGAAAGAGAGTAGAAGGACGCCAACCTTGGCTGCCAAACTCAGAGATGCGGATAAGCGTTTATGGGATTGGCTACAGCCATTAGAAGTATTAGCATTCATGGAAGGAAACACAGTAGATGGCTGTTCTAGCCCTGGAAAAGTGCAACTCTTCCAGAAACCATTAGACACAACTTTAAATACAGTGCCCCACTTCCACTCCTACCCTACCCTGTGCTCAGGGCCAGACTGAAACAACAAGGTATCTGAAATCTGCAGCAGCTGAAATTTTCTGGGTGAATTTACAGAGTGGCCCAAAATAACCACAACTTACGAACTAAGTCCAAAAGCAGAGTAATTGTGTGAGAACAAGCTACGTGGCAGACATTAACATCAAAAGTTAATTGCTATTTAGACACACACACAAAAAAAAAAACTATTTCGAACTGGATAGTCATGTCCCCTAAAGACATTTCAAGCACTTAAAATGTCATTGAGCCAAAGCCAGTCACATGTGCTATACCAGCCACCCGTGTCATTTTGATAAAGCTGAAATCACTAATAATTCAGCTTCTACCCAGTTTTCATTTTCCAGAGGTATAACCCGGCAGTGTGTGAAACCATTTGAGTCCTCATTTTCTTCCTAATTTCAAACCAAAAATCCCTAGGGAAATGTTGCATTTATTTCCCTAAGCTTTACCTACAAAACAAAACAAAATAAGCAACCAGAAGAGCACAAGTTACCTTAACAATGTCGATTATGGAATGGTTAAGACAATCACCACAATGGGAGGTGATCACAAGGACTGCAGATCTAAGTAGATCCGAAGTGCCCTCCACATATGGGCACCATGAGACTGACTTAAACCGCAGGCTCAGCCAGACTGCAAGGCTCTGACTGCGCTGAAACCAGAGCCCTACCTCTGCTCACCATTCACAAAGCCAGGCTGAAGGTAATTAATTCATGATTACTTCATTTCAGCTAATATATGAGCCTAAGCTTTTGCTGAGTGATGTGATATTTCAGAAGTGGAGCTGTGCAATGGAATTTATTGGACTTCCTGAAATCACCAATGTAATTGTTTTTGCTGTTCACATATTAGGCACCGTCTCGAGGGGAAACATTGATTCTTCTCATATAATACTCTTTCCCTGAAGTCTGAAAGTCTGTCATCTTTCTCCATATACTCACTTCGTTAAAGAGTTTACGGCTTGCAAGAGGGTCACAAAGTCTGAATAACAAAATGACTGTCCTGACAGATTTAGACAATAAAACCACCAGATTGTGACATAAATGTTTTTCTCAGAGGCTTGTTTCTGAAACACATACTAAATGCAAATATTGAAACACCTGCGTGCCAAGC